>JAQQSV010003062.1:0-18234 GCA_028646515.1 Pseudochirops corinnae | reverse complement strand
AGTTCAGGGTGCTGACTTTTCCCCCTGAGCTAGGTACATGATATGTTTGATTAAAGTAAAATTGTTAACCCATTTTGAGTTGCTTTCCTTTAGAAAAGCAGATCTAAGAACCTGTGCTAGTAGCCGCCCTAGGTATGCTAGGGTGCTTGCTGTTACACACTGCCAGTAAGTTTCTAAAGTAGGATGTGAACTCAGTTCATCCTGACTTTATGTTGAGGGCTCTAGTGACTACTCAATAGGCTGAATGTATTCTCTGCATCAACTGTTATGGAAAATGAGAAAAAGAGAGAGAGAGGGGAAAAAGACAAGTTCACTTGATATTAAATTTCAAGGCTCATTTCTACATTGTTTTTTGCTTTTGTTTTTTGTTCTTTTAAAGTTTGGGGGAATAAATACCATCATATTCTTAGTTTATACGATCACAGATATCATAGGATTTACATATTTAGAGATGGAAAGGTGCTTAGAATTCATCTAATCTAACTCCCCTATTTTAAAGATCTCGTGACTGAGGCCCAGAGAAGTTAAGTTACTTGCCCAAGGTCACACAGGTAGTAAATCGTGAGAATGAGACTTGAGCTTGGGCCCTCTGACTCCAAATTCAGCCCTCTTTCTATTTTACCAAATTGTCTCTTTAACTGCATGTAGATATGGATTCTTATTTATCCTGCCTCTATTAAGATTTCAAATACGGAGCTTTCCATGGATAATTAAACATTTGGTCTGATTTTGAAAAGTTTTATGAACTCAGTAGGGAAACAGAGTAATTGAATTGTTTATCCAATCATTAATTAGGCTTCATATAATGGCAGGTGTTTCGAAAACCTAGGAATAGGGCCAGAATATAATTTTTTCCCCCAAAAAATCAGTAGGAACAGAAGAAAAAATAGAAATGGCTAAGAAGATATTTGTGCACATATAATTAAAAGGGTAATTTACCTTTTTAAAATCTGTTTTCTAATTGATATTGGGATTCAGTGACAATTTACTTGATGCACTTATATTCTTCAAGGTAATGCATTTCTTCTGCTATGTATTTAACAGTGACCTTGGGACAGGGAGGAGCCATCTCTAAACATGACTCTGGCATTTCAAATATACTTGCTCACTGACTTGGGGGAAGGTGGATGCCCATTTCCTTTGTTAACCAGAGGATAGTCTGACTGGCTTGGAGTTATATTTGTATATATTATTTGATTCTTTTGTATTCTTATCCATCCATTATCTCATCTTCCTCCTGGTTCCTTCTTCCTTCAGGGCAGATAATCCACCCCTCTCTGCCTTTTCATCCTATTTGATTTATAGCCTCATGTTTTACAAATAACACAATAGGAGGCACTGGAGTTTTCAGACTCAAGCCTCTAACAGGTTCACTCTTGATCCAGTCAGATAGGAAGGACAGGAAGAGAGCTTTGGAGGGTTAATAATCTTCCTTTTGTCTAGTCTTTTCACAGGGGTTGCTGATAATGGAAGCACCAACTCCTATAGCATTCTCTACTCACCCTTCTCGGAGATGCCAGTGAGGAAGGGGGTTTGGGGGCAACTACCACTACATCTCAATGAGATCAATCAAGACAGGCACAAATTGTACATCCCCCTAAATCTCCTCAAACCTCAATGGGAGTCCATTGAGGCACACACAGCATTACTCTGTCATATTCCCCTATGGGTTCCCCTCAAGCCTTAATGGGGACCTTTTCAAGGCACACACAGATTCCCTACTCACAGACTACTGCCCACTTGCTTTATAGGGCAACAGACAAAGAAGGCATCTTGCCAGCATTAAGTCTAAAGGTTAACTCTGCACAAGTATAGTAACTATAAATTATGTCATGCCCATATCTCATGGCACAGTCACAATAGGACTGTCTATCACTATGATTCTAAGAATTACTATCTAGGATCCCTGGGACTTTTCTGGGAGTTATTATCTAGCACCTAGAAACTAGACATTGCCATGGCCATGGATCCTGAAGAACTAAACTAAAAAGGATAACAAAATCCTCCTTATATACAGCCCATCCTTCTATAAATCCTCTACAAAAGAACTTCCCTTAGAAATAAATCTCATAAACTCCACCCAGTTTCGTCCTTATTTGTTAAACACCAATATGTAGATTTCACTTATCATTTCTCATCACAAATGTAATTAAACTGAAGTCCATAGCCACTGTCTGATGATGTGTTTTGAGGCAGCTAGGTGACATAGTAGATAAAGCAGGAAACTTGAAGACAGGAAAACCTGAGTCCAAATCATTGTACATCTACTAGGTGTTTGGCCCTGAGAGAATCACTCAACCTCCGTTAGTCCTGGTTTCCTCACAGGTAAAATGAGAATAATAATAGCCCCTATTTCAGAGGAATATGATGATCAAAGGAAAGGCATATAAAGTACTGTGCATACCTTAAAAACCCATATAAGTTCTATTATTATTAATTATTATTGTTGTTGCTATACATGAAGAAGGTTTTAATGACACACGCAAAATTTTCCACTCACTAGCTGTCATAGTACCTGAAATTCTATCATAATTGTATGCATTGCATTGAGTCTTAAAGCTTTTAAGTTTCCAGAGATTCCCTACTCAAACAATCAATCATTCAACAAATGTTTATTAAACTTGACAGGGACTAGGGGTTTCAAAAACAAAATAAAATAGTTCCCTACCCTCAAAGAACTTGAATTCTACTGAGAGACAACATGAATATATGAAATAAAAACAATTAATTTGGGAAAGGAGACATATTTGAAATTCATATATCCTTTATAGGGTATTACTAGAAGCAGTCAGTATATATCAAGTGCGAAGTGGGGGGTGTTGGGGTACTAGAAAAGAGAATTAAGGAGAAGTCAAGGATATGTGAGAAGAGGCAAAAGACAAAATTTAACCTCCTTTATATTTTTGCCAGTGGACAACCATAATATAATTACTCACTCTTACAGCCAAAAGCCACAAAATTTCCACTTGTCCTAACAACTAGGCAAGCAAGACATGACAAGTAGAGGACAGGAAAAGAAAGACAAGTCATAAGAAGACCAAGAGATAAATTATTGAAGGGAATAGAGTAGGAGAAAGCAAGACATTAGGATCAGGGTAAATGTCAATGCTACAGAAAATGAACAAAAATGGACATGATCATAAAACATTATGAAGGTTCTTTGGGACATTTGTTTAAACTGATAGGGCATAGACTTACATATAACTTAGAAAGAGAAATGACAAAATAGAGAATTGTTCTTTACCAATTGCCAATTTGGAGCTCAGGGCAATTCTGCTTAAGATTCACAGGGAGTCATACTTTGAATTTGAAAATCGATTGCTTTCATTTAAAATAGATTTCTATCCCCAAATGTACAATTGAAGAGCTTTAAAAGTAGCATCTTTTGTGTAGGCCAAAATAGTTTTCTATTCCTTTAGAAGAAAACTAATTTTCATGATTTATAATTCACTTATTCTTGATACTTCCATGTCCTTCCAAGACAAATGAAAAAGTCAGATGTCCTGAGACAAATAGCATATCACATTTAGTATGTGTTGTAAGACTTAAAAAAAACTATTGTGGTTTTTAAAAATATGGGTATTTCAGAGAAAATACATTATCCATCACACTCATTAAAGCTTAATACAGTACAAAATGTCTAAATCAATAAGCATTTTCAGAAAAAAAGTTCAGTATTGCCTGAATTATTAGGAGAAAATGTCCTAATGTTCAAAATACTTATTAAAAAATCAGTCTATGATTAGTGAGAGGCACACCTGATGATCACCAATAATCAGGTTTGTGTACCATCACCATGATATAATCTAAATTTCTAAGCTATTTTGTCAGCATTTACCTTTGGGACATATCCTTATACTTGATGATTAGGCTCTTTTCTTTATGAAAGGTGTGTTTCTTTGGGATTTCAGTGCTGCTAATGACAAGGTACAACAGCCTATTTTCACTGAGTAGTCCTCCAAAAGACATTGAATGTACTCTCAAACCAAAGGCTAAGACTGATTTTAAAATTTATTTTCCTGAATTACAGATCTAGATGCCCTACCTCCTACAAAGTACCTTCTCCCATAAGGGGATAAATATTGAACCAAAAAAAACAAGAAGTGATAATGTGCAAATTGACTTTGCTTGGAAATTCATAATATGTGCCATAGGACCTCAAAATGAACACTATGCCTAATTAGTACTTACTGAGGTAGAAGAATATTTTTCTTTCTACGTGTAAATCATTTTTAATCACATATATCATTAGTATAAAGGAGATTTTTCTAATTTTCCTTCCCTTCTTTTTAGGAAGAGATTATTCATAAAATACTACTAACCTTTGATCGAGAGGTTCTGCCATTATCCATTGGCCCAAACAAGGTCAAGGTCAAGGTCAAGGACAAGATAGAGAGAGAGAGAGAGAGAGAGACAGAGAGAGAGACAGAGAGAGAGACAGAGAGAGAGAAGGACAGTGAGAGACAGAGACAGAGACAGACAGAGTATTTGTAGCAGCACTTTGGTAGTAGCAAAGAATTGTAAAGAAAGTAGAAGACCATCAGCTGGGGACAAATGTCACACATGAATCTTAAGGAATATCACTGAACTGGAAGAAATGACAAATATATTGTAATAGGGCTTGATTTATGTGTGCCTGAATCTCCGAACATGGAGGCACCTTGCTTCTAGGAGGGGTTTTCCTGCCAGCCTGCATTCTGCTACCATATAGGTAGAAGTAGACCCTTTTGGTTACAACAAGATATATCTTTAACACTGACAATCATGGGCAGTATCACTCTTTCTTGTTTATTTTTCTTGCTGATCCTAGAGGCTAGAGTTTACACACAGTTCACCCACAGCTCCCCATACAATTGAACACAAAGATGGGCTACCTCCCCCTCTTCTTTCTCTTTAGTCAACATGGTCTGGGGTGTTTGTCTTGATCTATTTAACTTGTCCTCAGTTTCTGGTGGTACTGGTGCTGGTGGTACCAAACTGGTGGTACCCAGTTGAAGTCTGGGCCATGATAACCTTGGAATCAGGATTATGGGTGGGATAGTTCAACCAAACCAATATGGAAGCATTGACAAGTCAGGGTGTAAAAATATACATAAAATATAAACATTAAAAATATTTTTAAATGCTCTAAATCATTATTGATTAAAGAAATGAAAATTACAAAAAAACAAAACCCAAAAGCTGTGGGGCAGCTAGGTGGCACAGTGAATAGAGCACCAGCCTTGGAATCAAGAGAACCTGAGTTCAAATGTGACCTCAGACACTTGACACACTTACTAGCCTTGTAACCTTGGGCAAGTTACTTAATCCCAATTGCCCTGCCCTCCCAACTCCAAAAAGCAAACAAACAAACAAAAAAAGAAATGCAAATTAAAACAAGCTTGAGATAGCATTTTATACCTACCAGATTGGCTAAAATGATAGAAGGAGAAAGTGACAAATGTTGGAGGCAATGTGAAAAAAATTGGGACATTAGTTCATTGTTGGTGGAATTTTGAACTGATCCAATCATTTTGGAGAGCAATCTGGAATAATGCCCAAAGAGTTATTAAACTGCCTCTAACCTTTGAATCAGCTGTAGCACTACTTGGTCTATTTCCAAAGATGGTTAGGGAAAAAGGAAAAGAACCTATATGTTCTAAAATGTTTATAGCAGCTCTCTTTGAGGTGGCAAAGAACTGGACATCACAGGGAAGTCCATGCACTGGAGAATCTCTGAACAAGTTGTGGTATATGATTGTGCTGAAATATTACTATGCTTTAAAAAATGGTGATCTCAAGGATTTTAGAAAGAAATGGAAAGACACAAAAAAGTGAAGACCAAAATGAGCAGAACCAAAAGAACATTGTATTCAGTAATAGCAATATTGTTTTAAGAGTGACTTTGAGTGAATAAGTTATCTTGTCTATTATAAATACCCAAATTAACTACAAAAGACGTACAAAGGAAGGTGCTATCTGCATCCAGGGAAAGTAGTGATAAAAAGGAGTATGTGTAAAATAATTTTACGCACACACACAGGCACATACATGTATGTGCCTCTGTGTGTGTGCGTGTGTGCGTGTGTCTGATGGCAGCCATCTCTGGGGCAAGAGGGAGGGGAAAAAGAAAAAAATATTCTATTATAATTTTGTTGTGTATGTGAAAGGAATAGCAAGTTGTACGTAGTAGATTTGCAGTTTCATGGGCAATCTTTTTTTTCTTTTAAATTTATTTGCTTTTAGTTTTTAACATTCATTTCCACAAGTTTTTGAGTCCCAAATTTTCTCTTCCTTCTTCTCTCCACCCCAAGGCAGCATGCAGTCCGATATAGGCTCTAAGTATACCTTCACATTAAACATTAGTTAAGTTATAAAGAAGAATTTCAATGGAATCAATGAAAAAGAATAAACAAAAGCAAGTCATTTGCCTCAATCTGCATTCAGACTCCCTAATTCTTTCTCTGGATGTGGATAACCTTTTCCAACATGATTCTTTTGGACTTGTCTCATAACCTTTCATTGCTGAGAAGAGCCCAGTCTATCCACATTCTCCTGGTTCTGCTCTCCTTACTTAATATCAGTTTATATAAATCTCTCCAGGTTATTATGAAATCCATCTGCTCCTCATTTCTTATAGTACAATAGTATTCCATTACATCCATATACCACAACTTGTTTAACCTACAATCTTTTTTTATTACAATGTTATGAAAATACTTGTTTTATTCCATAAAATAAAAATTTTAGAAAAAGAAGTCAGAGTGTATGTGACTCAAGCTCAAGGTTGGTTGTAAACTTGGAAATGGGGATTGTACTATATAGGAATTTAGCGAAAGCATCAACTTAATCCTCTAATCCCAGAGACTGAGGTGATATGGGATAGGATGGGAAAGAGAGAGTAGGAGGGTAAGTTGCAAGTGTTGGGTAATGTTTGTATTCCTGTGATTATAACTTTGAAGTAAAACTTTCTAAAAGCTAATATAACTGATAGTGGTTAAATGGAACTGAGGACCACCCCTTTTATTTGAGGGAAAACCACTGGCAGAGAGCCTAAACACCCTTAATTCTGGTGAAATGTAACTAACATGCCTTGTCTATAGGCAATGGTGGCCCAAAGTAGTATGTTTCATGATGAATATAGAGAACCATGAGGAGACGTATATAAATCAATGCAAACTGAAGTAGAACCAGGAATAGCATATACAGAACCACAGACAACAAAACAATCAAAATGGAATGCTGTGGAATTTCAGTAATCAAGCTTGGCTCTGAAAAAGCAGTATGAAAAGCTATCTCCTACCATTTCTTTGCAGAGGTAGGGAAATGTGAATATGAAACACTGTATTTAAGTTTTTTTTTCTTTTTGGAGGGGAGAAGGTAAGGCAATTGGGGTTAAGTGACTTGCCCAAGGTCACATAGCTAGTTTTTTGTGTTAAGTGTCTGAGGCCGGATTTGAACTCATGTCCTCCTGACTCCATGGCTGGTGCTCTATTCACTGCACCACCTAGCTGCCCCTTAAATATTTTTTATTTGTTCATTTTGGGGAAATAAGTTTCTCCTATTCTTTTGTTGTAGATTCACTCAGTTAGCAGAAATGTCAGGGCTAAGTTCCTAGTTTATCTGGCTATCTTTTAGTGCTTTAGTCATTTGTTTCCTCATGTGAAAAATAAGACAAAAATGATCTTATCTACTTCCCAGAGTTTGAGTCAGAAATGTATAATCAAAACTGTCAAAATAAAAATAAAAACTTTAAAATATTTTGTCGTTTCAAGTACTGCTAATGATAATATCCTATGAGGTTCTGAATATTAACCTATCTGCCTTAAATTGTTGTTTGTTCACTTTAAAGAAACATTCTCAAGCAATTTTGTCATTCTATATTTGTAATCATTGAATTACCTCTCACATCTATTGGCTTTTTACAAATCTAAGCATCTGTCTGCAGTGTTCATTATTTGCTGTTCCCTCCATATATAGTATCATCCATCTGTGATAATCTCAGTTTTTCTTTGCTTCTGGGTTTTTTCCCCTCCTGAGCCAGTTTTCTTCTTTTTATGAAGTTGTAAAGCTTCTGCTAAAATATATTCCCAGAAGCAAAATTTGGGTCATGCTTAAAGGTTCAACCACATGAGGCCATCACTTGTGGTGAGGGGCTCATGTTCTCTCATTTGTGGCTTCTTTGCCTTTTGGGACATAAAATTTGCAGTGAAATATGATAAATCTCTTTTTTAAAAAAACCTTAAATTTTGTGTTTAAATCCAGTCAAAATGTAATTTTCTGGAAGAAAAGACATACACACTTTCAGGGAACAGTTTTGCAAGATAGTGTATGGTAACTTGGGTCACTCAGAAAAGTACTATTGTATATGAGATGCAAGTAACACCCAGCAAACAGCCAACCACTAGAAACAGCTGTTGAAAAAGGAAAGATTGCTTTTTTCTTCAGAAGAAAAAGAATTTTATGATTGGAAGCCCTACTGTGGCTCAACAAGCATCTGTCAGTTCTTCTTCTGCCATCTGGCCATGGCTTCCCCCATCTATAAACCAGGAAACTGAAGAGAAAAAAAAAGTCTTTTGATCATTCAACAAAATATTAAGTATTGGCTGTGTGTAACACCCTACGCTAGGCATTGTAGGAAACATGAATATAAATTAATATTTGCTCGTTGCCCTAAAGATTTATTTGTATGCTAAACTTTTACAGATGACACATAATGCATGCCAATAATATACTTGTAGAGAAGTGAGGTGATTCTATAAAATTTTGTTGAATGCCTACAATGTTTATGTTCTGAGTACACTAGGAGATACAAAGAAATACAATAATATTTCTGCCTTCAAAGATATCTTATCTGATCAATGATACAAAGCATATACATGTAAAACAGTTACATGTGTTTTTAATTAAGAGGAAAGTGTAAAAGCTGGCTTGAAGCTTAACATTTAAAAAAAAAAGAACTTAGATCTTGGCAACTGGTCCCATCATTTTCTGGCAAATAAAGGGAGAAGAAATGGAAGCAGCATCAGATTTCATATTCTTGGGCTCAAAGACCACTGAGACAATGACTTCAATCATGAAATTTAAAAATGCTTGCTCCTTGGAAGGAAAGCTTTGGCAAATCTGGACAACATACTGAAAAGCAGAGACATCAGCTGTCTGATAAAAGTTCATATTTTCAAAGCTATGGCTTTTCCTGTAGCAGTATACGGCTGTGAGAGTTGGACCATAAGGAAAGCTGAGTACTGAAGAATCAATGCTTTCAAATTATGGTGCTTGAGAAAACTTTTGAGAATTCCTTGGGCAGCAAGGAGATCAAATCAGTCAGGGGGATCAAATCAGTCAATACTTAAGGAAATTAATTCAGGCTATTCACTAGAAGGTCAAATGCTGAAGCTAAAGGTTAAATATTTTGGCCAAATAATGAGAAGATAGGACTCACTGGAAAAAAACCTGATGTTGGGAAAGGTTGAAGGCAAAAGGAAAACAGCATGGCAGAGGATGCAATGGATAAATAATATCATTGAAATGGTGAGCGTGAACTTGAAAAGACCTCAAGAGACAGTGGAGGATAAAAGGACCTAAGGCACCATGATACATAGGATCATAAAGAGTTGAATACAACTAACTGAACAACCACCAAAATATTTTGGTTAACAAGCATTTGTTTTTGGAGTGTGTGTGTGTGTGTGTGTATGTGTTTTCTCTCTCCCACCTCTTTCCATTGAGAAGGAAATAGAACACTTTAATAAACATACGTAATCAAGGAAAACAGATTCCTACACTAACCATGCTCCAATAATATTTATCTCATTCTGCATGTTGAATCCACCATTATTCTGTCAGGAGATGGGTGACATTCTTCCTCATTAGTCTTGTAGAGTGATGGAGAATTACTACCCTGAGCAGAATTCTTTCAAAGTTCATCATTTTTACAATGTTGTTATTGTACAACTTGTTTTCCAGGTTCTGATCGCTTAATTCTGCTTCAGTTCACACAAGTCTCTGAATTCATTGCTTTCATAATTTCTAATATCATAATAGTATATATTACACTAATATATCCTGATTATGATATTTTGTTAAGCCATACCCCAATGGATTGTTATTGTACTATACTCCACTCACTTGCCACCAGAAAAGAGCTACTATATTTTGTACATATAGGTCTTTTCCCCTTTTCTTCAGTTTCTTTGGGGGATAGAACTTTACCAATGTTGTACCAATACCTTGATCAAAGGGTATGCAGAGTTTAAGAACCTTTTAGCCATAATTTCAAATTCCTTTCCAGAATGACTAGAACAATTGATACAATTGAACAGAACGTTACTGTTCTTTTCCCATAGTCCTTCCAGTATTCATCATTTTTCTTTTTTTGTCAACTCTGCCATTCTGATGGGTGTAAATTAGATTCTCAGATTAAATTTTAATTAAAATACTTAAACCACCAGAATGGTTACCAGAAAAATATCTAGAATCTATCTCAATGTCTATCCTTTTCTAATTTTAAGTATTGGAAATTTTTGTTTTAGCTGATTTTTTCATAGTTTCAAAGAATCCTAGCATTGGAAAGGGGTCTTAGAGGTTGTGAAGTCCCAAATTAGTTATTTCATGGTAAACTGGCTCAAAAAAACTGAGTCAGTTACCTTCTGTGTGGTCACCATATACTATATATCTTGTTTTGCTTCTATGCTTAGATTTCTGTTTCTTAGTAACTGGTCTCCTGTAGCCCTAATTTCTTCATCCTTATGAGATAAAACACATATGCACCACTTCTCCTAAGTTCTTGACTTGTCCTTTTAAAGATGCTCTACAAAGCCAGGTTCAGAAGGAATCATATCATCAGGTTAGGGCTGGAATTATTAGTACCCAAACTCAACCATAAAGTGGTCCATAAATCCCTGTGTAGAATGATGGATGTTATGATACACATAGCTTCTGTCTTTTAGTTAGAGATCATACTCTGTTAATAAGTTAGAGGAAATTTTTTTTTAATTTGTAGGACTGCCCAAAATAAAGGGAAGGAGAGTAGATTTCTTCTTTGGTCTAGCTATCATTGCAAGTACTAGACCTAAGCCTAATATAGATTAAGACTAGGAGCATACAGTTTATGAGCTTCATGGAGACCAATCATCACTATCAGAAATGATGAAAAAGACTGATGATTCCCTTATAGATACTTCTTGCCTAAGTGAGATTATGAAATGGGTGGACAACAGAGAGAAGTAAGTAATCTAAGTGCCGGGTAAAGTCCCATATGTGACTATGTACTGTTAGATGTCAATAGCACCCAGAACATAAGAGGACAGGAAGCTGAAGCCCAAGGTCGACTAGGTTGAATAGAGCTGCCATGTTAGAGTTATTGGAACAAGACATTCCACTACCTATACATCCCTAATTATATATGTCAATAAATACTTCTAACCTTGAAACTATATGCCTTTCTTGCATAGTTATTCCTGACATCAGAAGTCATGTCATGTCTTTGCCTACTTATTTCCTTTCTTACTTTCCTATTATGGAACAGGAATCTACTCTATAACATCTCTCATTAGACTGCATGAGCAGTTAAGGGGGTTCATTGTATCCTAAGGCACCCTATTTGAAAACTACACTGAGCTGTAGTAAAAATTACTGCCCATGTGATGCATTATGAGCTTTCTTTTGTTTTGTTTTGTTTTCTGTCCATCTTGTTGTTTATTGGTGTGTTTAGTAAGGACATACTGAGGACACAGATGTTTCTATGCATTTTAAATTGAAATATAGTGATTAGACAATTATTATTCATTTTGGAATAATTTAATTACTAAATATGCTTTATACAAGTTCATAGCAGAACTCTGCCTTTTTTTTTTAACTTTTAGGCTGTTTTCAAATTTATTTATTCTCCATTGCCATATAATTTCGCTAAAATTTTTGCTGAGGATAAATGTTCTGTCTGAAGATAGGGACACTGGACATAATTCTGAGTCCTTTTCAGTGTCTCTGTGTGTTTTAATTACCCTTGCTTATCCTTACTTAAGGCCTATATGGCACAATAGTTGAGGGATTAAAGTGCTAGACTAGACTTTAAGTTTGCCTTGAGCCAGTATTTTGTTTTCTCTGGTCTGAATGCATTTTCATTTTCCCTCCTTTCTTCTTCTCTTCTTCCTAGCTCAGCCATAGTCCTATATTCCCTGATATGCATGTGTATGTGTACATATACGTATATATACGTATATATATATATATATATGTATATGTATATATATATATATACACGTATTTACTATATTCTCCTGTTTCTCCTGAAATATCTTCTCATGTTTTAATCTCCATTCCCATAGTTTATTTCTTTAATCAATCCTAGTCAAAAATTATTTTCCCCCTCTATAATTCTTCCCTTAGAGAGCCCATCTGCTTCTATATTTTCAATTCTACATTCTAATTCTGTCCTGACACCTTACCCTCCACATTCATTTATGTTCTATTGTCAGCAAGACACTTCCATTTCAGTGTGCTGCCAAAATCCCAAACTAAATATGTCAAAAACTTAACTCATTTCTCCTTGCTAACTGCCCAAACCTGCATTCCTTTCCAACTTCCCCATTGTCATCGAGTACCAACATCTTCCTGATTTCCCAGGATTATAACTTTGGAATATCATCAACTATTTTTTTTTTCTTTTCTTCACCCACTACATATAGTGCATCACCAGTTTTTAATATCAATGTCACTTCTTCTTTGAAGTTTTCCTTCCGAAATATCTTTCTTAAGGGTGAGTTTGATTGGCTAAAATCAATCAAATAACTCCATTCTCCATTTAATGCAAGTGATTAGATGTCCAATCAAACAAACATATTAAATTGGATGAACTGGAATGACTGTTAAGAGGAAGAGCTCTCAGAATGGCTGAGGAAATAGTCACATACTATGGGTCATCTATAAAATGGGAGACCAGCTCAGAACCCAAGTTATTTGAACAACTGGCAGAGATTTGTACTTCAGTGAGCATTGAATGAGGAAAGAGCATTCCAGCTGAACATCTAGAGGAGTCATTTAGGGATGGACGAGAGGTGAACCTTTAAATTCAGTGTTGGTCTCCTTTGCCTTTCCAACCCTTATATTTTCTTTTCTTACCCTGTACTCAGCACATAATGCCTTTAAGAATACCTCTTTCCTCTTTATGTATTACTATTTCTTCCTTGGAATTGTGGTGTGTGTGTGTGTGTGTGTGTGTGTGTGTGTGTGTGTGTGTGCAGGCGTGTGCATGTGCATGTGTGTGTGTGAGAGACAGACAGACAGAGAGACAGAGATTCACTTTATGTATTGGCTCCACCTGTAGCACTACATATCCTTAAATCCATTTCACTATCACAGATAAAATACAAAAGAATTTGCCACTATTCACCATTCTTCTTAACATGGCAAGGCCTTCTCTCCTTGAGATCAAATCCCTCAGGGAAAACCCCAGGGCACTTGTCTGACACAACATGTAAGAATAAAAAGGTTTCTGGGAGCATTGTCACTGAAGATGATGGCATCAGTCATCATGAGCTGTTGTCAACAATTTTTTCCTGTGTTCTCTAGAGCAAAGACTTGCACTAGGTGGATAAGGCAGGAAGAGAGCTAATGATCAAGATCAGATCCCCCGTAACAAGGTCTTGTTCCTTCTTAATAGACCAAGTTCACTGCCTTAAAGTGAGGGAACGTCAAGTTAGAAGAGAATTTTCTGTCTGCAAGTCACAGCTGAGACTCCTCATCTGTGTTGTTTATTTGAACTTTTCCTTCCAGCATCCTTGACAACCACCTTTGCAATTTATACTTCCATGGAGGGAGTGGTTTCCTCTCTTTTCCTATAGGCTTATTATGAATCCATTTCCATGGCAACTCCTTGTGCTAACCATATTTCCACAGTAGGCATTGCTTTGATTACATGTTGGCCAACATATATGATCTCTGTAACACACTGTCATGTCTATGAAGCAACCCTCTTCTCATTTTCCATTGAATTGGCTATGATTTCCATTGATTTTGGATCATAGTTATTTTACTTTTACTAAGTATTACTATTACTAAGTAATATTTACATATTACTTAGTGTCAGGGAGATTATATATTATTATGTACAGTGCTATAAACAAAACACATGCTAAATAAATAATTTTTGTCAAATTTTCAGGATCTACTATCAGCTGGCCTCTCAGTAAATCAGAAACTATTTATTGTTCCTCTTATTAACTCTCAACTGTGTTATTCATGTAGGATAGATAAAGAAATAACTCAGTACAGGAAAAGAATAAATCTCAATATAGTCTTTCCTTCTTAAATTCTTTACTCACCATCTGAAATGGTTCCATTGGCTCATCCTGAACTTCTGAACTATAATGGCCTTATCTTCATGACACATCAACAAAAGGCAGCATATTACAGAGGCACAGTCATTCATTGGAAAAAGCCCCATCCTATAAGTCAAGAAATACAGGTTCTGGCACTGGCTCTGCCATTAACCAGTTGAGTTACCTAAGATAATTCATTTAATAGCTATTGCCTTCAGTTTTCCTGAGTCAGCTCAACAGTCATTTATTAAACACCTCCTATGTGCCAGACAATTTGCTAAACCTTAAGAATACAAATGCAAGTAGAAAAATAGGCCCTGCCCTCAAGGAACTTAATTCAATTGAAGGAAGGCAATACATAAAAGGAAGCTGAAAAGAGGAAAGGTGTCTACATGGGGAACATTTTAGAGAAAGTCCAGAGAATTAGGAGTAGAGTCTAGAGAGGAATAAGGATATAACTGGTATGGTTATCTTCCTTTAAATGGAGTCTCTTGAAATTTAATTTAGTTTCATGAAATTGAAATGGGTTGTACAAATAGAACAAATGTAGCCAGCTTAAGAAAGAAAGCAAAAAATTGGGGGGGGGGTGAGATTTATAGATAGTTTATCAGATAAAGGTCTCATATCTAAAATTATGAAAACTTTGTCAAATCTGTAACAATACCAGTCATTCTCCAATTGAAAAATGGTCAAAGGGTATAAACAGGGTATTTTCCCATGAAGAAATCAAAGTAATTTATATTTATATAAAAAATGCTCAAAATCATTATTGATTAGAGAAATGCAAATTAAAACAACATTGAAATATCATTTTATACCTACCAGATTGACTAAAATAATAGAAGGGGGAAAGGACAAATGTTAGAGGTGATATGGAAAAATTGGGACACTAATTCATTGTTGGTAGAATTTTGAACTGATCCTACCATTTTGGAGAGTAATCTGGAATTATGCCCAAAGAGTTATTAAACTACCTATACCCTTTGACCTAGCAATACCACTATTTGGTCTGTTTCTTAAGATAATTATGGGAAAAGGAAAGGAACTTATATGTTATAAAATGTTTCTACCAACTCTCTTTGTGGTAGAAAAGAACTGAAAACAGCAGGGATGGCCATCAATTGGGGAATAACTGAACAAGTCGTGGCATGTGATTATGATGGAATACTACTGTAATGTAATAAATGATGGGCTCGGTGATTTTAGAAAAAGGTCATGGAAGTGCCTACATGAAATAATGAAGAGTGTAATGAGCAGAACCAAAAGAATATTGATTGTATAAAATAATAGCAATATTTTCCTTTTTTTTGCTTTTTGGAGGGGGGAAGGCAGGGCAAGTAACTTGCTTAAGGTCACATGGCTAATAAGTGTTAAGTATTTGAGGCCAGGTTTGAACTCGGTCCTCCTGATTCCAGGCCTGGTGCTCTATTCACTGTGCCACACCCCAGCAATATTATTTTAAGAATGACTTAGAGTGAATAAGTATATTATAAATATCCAAACTAACTATAATTGACATATGAAGAAAGACTCTATCTGCATCCAGAGAAAGAAGTGATAAATAGAAGTAGGTATAGAATAATTATATATAATATATATTTATATACACTTATTACCTATTTGTGTCTAATGATAGCTATCTCTAGGGCAGGGGGGAAGGGAAGAAAAAACATGCATAACAATTTTGTCATCTATTTGAAAGGATGAAAGGAAGAGCAACCTGCATGTTGTAGATTTGCAGTTTCATGTGCAATCACCTGTTTTATTGTACTTTGTTGGGGAAATGCTTGTTTTATTCCATAAACTGAGAGCAAAATTAAAAATAAATAAATAAACAAATAACAAAGTAGAGTCTCTTAGAGGTACAAATCAATCAGAGAAAGAAACTTGGGCGGGCAGGGAGAGGTGAGATGAGTCTAGTGTGAGAAGCACAGAATAGAATGAACTTCCAGGGTAAAGAGATTTCTGTGGCATGGTTGCAGAAGTCAGGAGCCCAAGAAGACGTATTTATAAAATGAGGGGGTTAGATTAGAATTAGAGTTCTTAACCTGAGAATGATGAAATTTTAAACACATATTTTGACAACTATATTTTGATAAACAGTGGTTTCCTTTGTACTGCCATGTATTTTATTTTATAAATTTCAAAATATTATCTTGAAAAGAAGTCCATAGGCTTCATCAGATTACCAAAAGATCTATGACACAAAGAAATGTTAAGAACCCTTGGATTAAAATTATCTCTCAAATCCCTTCAAGCTCTAATGTAGAATCATAGTTCTACCCTAGAATCTAAATATAATTTGTGGAAAATTCCTCTTCCTCTTTAATTTAGCTTAAACAGTTTCCTAAAGAGAACTTTAAATAAGTAAAAAGTGTTTAAAAATATATAAAGTAGTTTCTTTGCAACAAAAATTTCTTATCCTAACCACCAAAAATGTTGCCAACGATTGGTTTGTTTAGTATAGTTTAAGAGGCATTCACATTTCATTCCTTTGGAGGACAAAAAGAGTTTTTCTTTCAATTAATAAGAACTTATTTTCTTTTCTCTCCTACCCTATCCCCATTGGGGGGTGGAGACAGGGGAGAGAAGAAAATTAAAACGGAACCTAGAGAACCAATTAATTTTTTAACCAAGCAAGAAAAAAATGTCCACAATGCTACCCCTTTTACCTATTTCAACCTTATTTTGATACATAAAGGTATATAGACAAAGCTACTCAAAACATCTTAAGATATCTTTACAATGGAACTAACTCATAAGTCTCATAAAATTCTTTGGTTTCTTACAATTTGCTTCTTAGTCTTTTTTTTGGTGAGGATCTTGTTCTTTTTAATAGAGAATGACCCACTGTACTACTTTATGTAGTGGTCCTGGTTTCTTCATGTCTTGTAATTCTTTTTCTGTGTCAATGACTCCTTCCTTCCCTTCCCTCCAAACCATTCTATACATGTTGCTAAATAATTACTCTCTGACCTTTTTTTCAGCTTTGCCTGGTGTATACCCACTGATGGGTTTGCAAGGCTTAGCTCACAGTATCATCAGAATTCATAGCATAAAAAAGCCATAAGAAACTTTAGAAGTGGGGGGCAGAGCCAAGATGGCAGCGTAGCAGCAGCAACATATCACAGCTCTCACATAACCACCCCAAAATACCCATAAAATAGCACTCTAAACCAATCTTAGAACTCCAAAACGCACACAAGGATACTTCCCACTAAAGTCAGCTCGGCTACGAGGAACCATATCAGCACTGCGAACCGAAACCAGCCTGGCCTGAAGCCGTGGCTGTGCCTCGGGGGTGGCTGGGCAGGAGGTGCAGAGAAGCCTCTCAGGTGAGTGGATTAGGACCAGCTGCGAGTGGGGATTGTGAAAGGGGGAGATAAGCAGTCTGGCCGAAAGGTCTCCAGAGCGGAAAAGCAAAAGGCAGAGGTTTTGCACCCGCCTCCGCATTGTAGCTTCCCCCCCACGGTCTGCAGACAGCAGGGGGACTGAGCGATTGTTTCAGGCCAGGGCTCTCGCGTTGAGTGGCCTGGATCCAGATTGTCGTCTTGGGCCTTGGTCTTGGAGTCTTCATTATCCAGTAAGCCGGAAGTCTACAGCAGCCGGGAGGACCCCAGCGATTTGGGACAGAGCTTTCCCTTCTGGAAGCAGAGCCCCACAGAGATTTAAAAAAAAAAAAATTCACGGTCTGAACAACCATGAGTAAGAATAAGCATAAGAAGCAAAATAAGAACAACTCCCAAACCCTAGATTCCTTCTTTGTGGAAAAGAAAGATCATGGGAGAGAGAGGGAGGAGGAGAGCGCAGCCAGAGCGCCCCCACCAGAGGCCTCCAATAAACATAAAGAATACCTTAAAGCTAGAGATGAGCTGAAGAAGGATTTTCAAAACCAAATAAGGGAGTGGAAGAAAAATTGGGAAGAGAAATAAGAATG
>JAQQSV010003060.1:0-18287 GCA_028646515.1 Pseudochirops corinnae | reverse complement strand
CTTAATCATCACCCCAACCCTAAACCTCACCCTAACCGTATACCTAACACTAAACCTCACCCTCAACCTCACCCTCACCGTAAAGCCAACCCTAATCCTAACCCTAATCCCCACACTCACCCTCAGGATCACCCTCACCCTGACCATAACCCTAACCCAAACCCTAACGCTACCCCTAACCATCACTGTCACCCTCACCCTCACCCTAACCCTAACTCTAACCCTAACCCTAACCCTAACCCTAAACCTATCCCTAACACTAACCCTCACCCTACCCCTAAGCCTAACAATAACACTACCCCTAACCCTAACACTCACCCTCATCTTCCCCCTAACCCTAACCCTAACCCTAACCTTAACTCTAAACATCACCCTCACCCTCACACTCACTCTAACCCAACCCGAACCCTAATCTAACCCTAACCATAAACCTAACCCTAACCATCACCCTCACCTTACTCTAACTCTAACGCAAACCCTAACCCTAACCCCAACTCTAAACCTCACCCTAACCCGAACCCTCACCCTAAACCTAACCCTCAACCTCACCCTCACCCTAAAGTCAACCTTAACCCTAACACTAACACTAACACTAATACCTACGCTCACCCGCATCTTAACCCTAGACCTAAACCTCACCCTCACCCTCACCCAAACGCTAACCCTAACCCTAACCCTAACCAAAAACCTAACCCTAACCATCACCCTCACCCTTACCCTAACCCTAATGCTAACCCTAATCCTTACCTGAACCCTAAACCTCAGTCTAACCATAACCTAACCCTAAGCCTCACCCTCAACCTCTCCCTCACCCTAAAGCCAAAACTAACCCTAACCCTAACACCGACACTCACCCTCACCCTAACCCTAAACCTAACCCTCCCCCTCAACCTCACCCTAACCCTTACCCTAGCCCTAACGCTAACCCTAAGCCTAACCCTAACCTTAACCCTAACCCTCGACCTCACCCTAACCCAAACCCTAACCCTAATCCTAACCCTAACCCAAAACTTCACCCTCCACCTCCACCTCTCCCTACCCCTAAGCCTAAGCCTAACCCTAATTCTAACTCTAACCCTCACCCTAACCCTAACTCTAACCATAACCCTAACCCTGACACTCACCCTCACCCTCGCCTTCACCCTAAACCTAACCCTAACGCTAACCCTAACCCCAAACCTTACCCTAACTCTAAATCTCACCCTAAGCCTCACCCTCACTGTAACCTTAACCATAACGCTAACCCTAACCCTAATCCTAACTCTCACCCTCTCCCCAAACCTAACACTCACACTCACCCTCACCCTTACCCTAAACCTAATCCTAACACTAACCCTAACCCTAACCCTACCCTCATCCTCACACTCACTCTAACCCTAACAGTAAAAATAACCCTAACCGTCACGTTAACAATAACTAAAACCCTGACGCTCACGATCACCCTAAACCAAAAATTAACCAGAACCCTAACCCTAACCCTAAGCCTAACACTCACCCTCACCCTGACGCTCACCTTAACCATAACCATAACCCTAACCCTAACTCTAACCCTAACCCTAACACTAATCCTCGACCTCACACTAACCCAATTCCGAACACTACCCCTAACCCTAACCCTAAACTTCACCCTCACCCTCACCCTACCCCTAAGTCTAACCCTAACACTCTTCCTCACCATGCCCCTAAACCTAAGCCTGAGCCTAGCTTTAGCCCTAACCCAAAACATCACCCTCACCATCACACTCACCCTAAATGATATCCTTACCTTAACCCTAACCATAAACCTAAACCTAATCATCACCTTCACCCTTACCCTAACCCTGATGCTAACCCTAATCCTAACCGCAACCCTAAACTTCACCTTAACCCCACACCTAACCATAAACTTCACCCTCACACTCACTCTCACCCAAAAGCAAAACCTAACCCTAACCTTAACGCTAACCACCACACTCACACTTACCCTAACCCTCACCCTCAACCTGACCCTAACCCTAACTCTAACCCTAACCCTAACTCTCACCCTCACCCTCACCTTAGCCCTAAATCTAACCCTAACCCTTACCCTAACACTCACCCTCATGCTCCCCTTAACCCTAAACCTAACCCTAACCCTAAACCTAACCGTAACCCTAATCCTAACACTAAACCTCGACCTCACCCCAACCCAATCCCTAACCCTACCCCAAACCCTATCCCCAAACTTGACTCTCACCCTCACCCTCACCCAAATCCAAAGCCTTGCACTAACACTAACTCTAACCCTAACACTCACCTCACCCTCACCCTAACCCTAACCCTAACCCTAAGCCTCAACCTAACACAAACCCTCACCCTGACCCTCACCACCCTAAATCTAACCCTAACCCTAACCCTAACCCTAACCATCCCCGTCACCATCACCCTCACTCTAACCCTAACCCTAACCCTGACCCTTAAACTAAATGTAAACCTCACCCTAACCCTTACCCTAAACTTAACCCTAACCCTAAACCTCACCCTATGGCTAAGCCTAACTCTAACAATAACCCTAATCCTACCACTCACCTTCATCCTCCCCCTAACCCTAACCCTAACCCTATCCCTAACCCTAACCTTAACTCAAAACATCACCCTCACCCTCACACTCACCCTAACCCAAACCCTAATCCTAACCCTAACCCTAATCATAAACCTAATCCTAACCATGACCCTCACCCTTACCCTAAATCTAACCCCAACCCTAAACCTAACCCCAACTCTAAACCTCACCATAACCCTAACTCTAACTCTAAAAATCACCCAAACCTCACCCTCAACCTAAAGCCAACCGTAACCCTAACCCTAACCCTAACCCTAATACCCACGCTCACCCTCACCCTAACACTAGCGCTAACTCTAACCCTCAACCTGACCCTCAGGATAGCCCTAACACTAACCATAACCCTAAACGTAAACATCACCCCAAGCCTAACCCTAACCCTAACCTCACCCTCAAAATCGCCCTCACCCTAAAGCCAACCCTAAACCTAACGCTAACCCACACACTCACCCTCACCATCACCCTCACCCTCAGCCTGACCCTAATCCTAACCCTAACCCTAACCGTCACCGTCACCCTCATCCTCACCCTAACCCTAACTCAAACCCTAACCATAACCATAACCCTAAACGTCAACCTCACCCTAACCCTAACTCTAACCCTAACCATAACCCTAACCATCACCCTCACCCTTACCCTAACTCAAACGCCATCCCTAACCCAAACCCCGACTCTAAACCTCACCCCAAACCTAACCCTAACCCTAAAACTCACCCTCAACCTCACTCTCACCCTAAAGCCAACCCTATCCCAAACCCTAACCCTAACACCACGCTCACCATCACCCTAAACCTAGCCCTAACCCTCACCCTGAACCTCACCCTAACCCTAAACCTAAACCTTACCATAACCCTAAACATAACCATAACCCCAACCCTAACCCTAACCCAAGCCCTAACTCTCAACCTAAGCCTAACCGTAGTCCTTACCCTAACCCTCACCATCACCCTAACCCTAACACTAACCCTAACCCCAATGTCACCATCACCCTCACCCTCACCCTAACCTTAACCCTAACACTAAACCTAACCCTTACCCTAAACGTCAAACTAACCCTAACCCTTACCCTAAGCCTAACCCTCACCCTCACCCTCACCCTCACCCCAACCCTAAAACAAACGATAACCCTAACCCTAACCCTTACCTTCATCCTAACCCTCACCCTCACCCTCACCCTAACCCTAACCCTAACACAAACCCTAACGCTAACCCTATCCCCAACGATAAACCTCACCCTAACCCTAACCCTCGACCTCACCCTAACACAAACCCTAACCCTCACCCTAAACCTAACCCTAAACATAACTCTAACCATCAACCTCACCCTAACCCTAACCCTAACCCTAAACTGCACCATCAACCTCACACTCACCCTAAACACAATCCTAACTATAACCCTAATCCAAAACCTAAAACCCACGCTCACCCTCACACTAACTCTAACCCTAACCCTAACCATAACCCTAACCAGCAACCTCACCCTAACCCTAATCCTAACCCTAACTTTAACTCTAACCCTCACCCTCACCCTCACCCTAACCCAAACCCGAACCCTAACCCTAACCCTCAACCTAACCCTAACACTAACCCTCCACCTCACCCTTACCCTAACCCCAAAATTAACCATAGCCCTAACCCTAACCCTAAGCCTAACCCTCACCCTCATCCTCACCCTGACCTTAACCATAAGCCTAAACCTAGCCGTAATCCTAACCTTAACACTAACCCTCGACCTCACCCTAACCCAATCCCTAACCCTATCCCTAATGATAAGCCTAACACTCACCCTCACCTCACCCTCACCCTACCCCTCAGCCTAAACCTAACACTCAACATAACCCTCCCCCTAACCCTAACCTTAACCCTCGTCCTACCCCTAACTCTAAACATCACCCTCATCCTCACACTCACCCTAACTGATACACTAACTGTAACCATAACCCTAAGCATAAACTTAACCCTAACCATCACCCTCAGCCTTACCGTAACCCTAACCCTAATCCTAACCCCAACCATAAACCTCACCCTAACCGTACACCTAATCCTAAAATTCACCCTCAACCTCTCCCTCACCCTAAAGCCAACCCTAACCCTAACCCTAACACTCACACTCACCCTCACTGTAACCCTAAACCTAACCCTGACCCTCAGCCTCACCCTAAACATAACTCTAATCCTAAACCTAACCTTAACCCTCACCTTCACCCTCACCCTAACCCTAAATCTAACCCTAACCCTATCCCTAACACTCACCCTTACCCTGACATTCACTCTAAACTTAGCCCTAACACTACCCCTAACCCTAACCCTAACACTAACCCTCGACCTTACCCCAACCCAATGCCTAACTCTACCCCTAACCTGAAACTTCACCTTTACCCTCATCGTCACCGTACCCCGCTGCCTTACCCTAACACTAGCCCTAACCATAACACATCCTCACCCTCACCCTAACCCTAACCCTAACCCTCAACCAAATCTTAACCCTAACCCTCCACCTCACACTAACCCAAACCCTAACCCTAACCCTAAACTTCACCTTCCCTCTCCCTCTCATCGTACCTGTAAGTCTAAACCTAAACCTAACCCCAAAACTCACCCTAACCCTCCCCCTAACCCTAACTCTAAACCTCACCCTCAACGTAACACTTACCCTAAACTCAATCCTAAACCTAACCTGAACCCGAACCCTAATCCTCACGCTCACTCTCACCCTAACCCTAACCCTAAACCTAACTCTAACCATAACCCGAACCTTCAGGGTCACCCTAACCCTAACCCTTACCCTAACCATAACCCTAACCCTCACACTTACCCAAAGCCTTACCCTCACCCTCACCCTCACTCTACCCTAACCCTAACGCTAATGCTAACCCTCAACTTAACCCTAAAATTCACCCTCGCCCTCCCCCTCCCGCTACCCATAACCTTAAACCTAACCTTAAGCCTAACACTCACCCTCACATACCCCCTAAACCTAACCCTAACCATAACCCTAAATCTCACCCTAACCCTGACACTCACCGTAACCCAAACACTAACTCTAACACCAACCCTAACCATAACCCTAACCCTAACCATCACCGTCACCCTAACCCTAACCCTAACACTAACCCTAACCCTAAAGCTAAACGTCAACCTCACCCTAACCCTAACCCTAAACCTAACCCTAACCCTAACCCTAATCCTAACCCTAACCCTAAACTTAACACTAACCCTAGCTTTAACCCTAACCCTCCCCATCACCCTAACCCTAAACTCTAAACCTAAACCTAACCCTACCAATAACCCTAACCCTCACCCTGTCCCACACCTTAACCCTAATCCTAACCTTAACCCTAACCATCACTTTCACCCTAACCCTTAACCTAACGCTAACACTAAACCTAACACTCACCCTCACCCTTACCTTCAACCTAAATCTAGCCCTAACGCTAACCCTAACCCTCACCCTAAACCTAACTCTAAATCTCACCCTCAGCCTGACCCTGAGGGTAACCTTAACCCTAATCCTAACCCTAACACTACCCCCAATTCTCACGCTCACCCTAAACCTAACCCTCACACTCACCCTCACCCTAACCCTTAACCTAAACCTAACGCTAACCCCAACCCTAACGCTAACATCACCCTCACACTCACCCTAACTCTAACCCTAACAATAACCCTAACCGTCACCTTAACAATAATGCTAACCCTAACGCTCAACATCACCCTAACCCCAAAATTAACCCTAATCCTAACCCTAAGCCTAACCCTCACGCTCACCCTCAAGCTCAGCCTAACCCTAAACCTAACCCTAATGCTCATCCTGACCCTCACCCTAACCCTAAATCTAACCCTAACCCTAACCCTAAAAATCACCCTCACCCTCAGCTTAACCCTAAACCTAACCATAACCCTAACCCTAACGCTAATTCTAAGACTAACCCTGACCCTCACCCCAACCAAATCCCTAACCCTACCCCTAAACCTAACCTTAAAATTCACCCTCACCATAACCCTCACCCTACCCCTAATCATTGCCCTAACACTAACCCTAACCCTAACACTCACCCTGACCCTGGCCCACACCCTAACACTAACCCTAACCCTAACTTTAAACCTCAACCTAACCCTAACCCTCACCCTCACCCTCACCCTGAAACTAACCCTAACCCTAACCCTAAACTTAACTCTAACTGTCACCGTCACCGTCACCCTCACCCTAACCCTAACTCTAACACTAACCCTAAGCCTAACCTTAATCCTAACTCTAACCCTAACCCTAATGCTAACCGTAACCTTAACCCTAACCCTCCCCCGCACCATAACCCTAACTCTAAACCTAAACCTAACCAGAACCATAACCCTAACCCTCACCCACACACTAACCCTAACCCTAACCCTCACCCTATCCCTAACCTTAACCCTAACGATGACTCTAACACTAACCGTAAACCTAACCCTAACCCTAACCCTAACACTCACCCTCACCCAGACCTTCACCCTAAACCTAACCCTAAGGCTAATCCTAACCCTCACCCCAACCCTAACTCTAAATCTCACCCTCAGTCTCACCCTAACTGTGACCATAACCCTAACACTAACCCTAACCATAACCCTAACTCTCACCCTCACCCTAAACCTAACACTCTCACTCACCCTAACCCTAACCCTAAACCTAAAACTATATCTAACTCTAACCCTAACTCTACCCTCACCCTCACACTCACCCTAACCCTAACCATAACCATAACCATAACCGTCACCTTAACAATAACCCTAACCCTCACTGTCACCATCACCCTAACCCCAAAATTAAGCATAATCCTAACCCTAACCCTAAGCGTAACTCTCACCCTCACCCTCACCCTCATGTTAACCATTACCATAACCATAACCCTAACCCAGCCCTAATCCTAATATTAACCCTCAACCTCACCCTAACCCAATTCCTAAACCTATCCCTAACCCTAACCCTAAACTTCACACTCACCCTCACCCTAACCCTCACCCTAGACCTAAGCCTAACCCTAACACTCACCCTCACCATGCCCGTAACCCAAACCCTAAACCTAGCCCTACCGCTAACCCTAAATATCACCCTCACCGTCACACTCACCCTAACTCAAACCCTAATCTTAACCCTAAACCTAACCATAAACCTAACACTAACGATCACCCTCACCATTACCCTAACTCTAACGCTAACCCTAATCCTGACCCCCACCCTAAACCTCACCCTAACCCTACACTTAAACCCAAACCTCACACTCAACCGCACCCTCACCCTATAGGCAACCCTAACCCTAACCCTAACCCTAAACCTAACCACCACGCTCGGTTTCACCCTAACCCTAAACCTAACCCTCACCCTCAACCTGACCATAACCCTAAATCTAACCCTAACCCTAACCCTAACTCTAACCCTAACCCTAACCCTAACAAAAACCCTCGACCTGACCCCAACCCAATCCCTAATCCTACCCCAAACCCGAACCCTAAAATTCACCCTCACCCTCACGCGACCCCTAAGCATTGCCCTAACACTAACCCTAACCCCAACACTCACCCTCACCCTCACCCTCACCCAAAACCTAACCCTAACCCTAACCCTAACCCTAAACCACACCCTAACCCTAACCCTCACCCGCACCCGCACCCTCACCCCGACCCTAACCCTAACCCTATCTCTAAACCTAATCCTAACCATCACCGTCACCCTCACCCTCACCCTAACCCTAACCCTAACACTGACCCTAACCCTAATCATAAACGTCAACCTCACCCTAACCCTAATGCTAAACCTAACCCTAATCCTAACCCTCATCATACCCCAAAGCCTAACCCTAACACTCACCCTCATCCTCCCCCTAACCCTAACCTTAAATCTAAACGTCACCCTCACCCTGACACTCACCCTAAACCAAACCCTTACCCTAACCCTAACCCTAAGCATAAACCTAACCCTAACCTTCACCCTCACCATTACCCTAACTCTAACGCCAACCCTATCCCTTACCCAAACTCTAAGCCTCACCCTAACCCTAACCCTAACCATAAACCTTACCCTGAACCTCACCCTCATCCTAAAGTTAACCCTAACCCTAACCATAGCCCTAACCCTAATCCCCATGCTCACCCTAAAACTAACCATAACCCTAACACTCACCCTAAACGTAACCCTTACCCTAACACTCACCCTCAACCTCACCCCAACCCTAACCCTAACCCTAACCCTAACCATAACTCTAACCCTAACCATCACCCTCACCCTTACCTTATTCCTAACACTAACCCTAATCCTAACCTCAACCCTAAACCTCACCCTAACCGTACCCCTAACCCTAAACCTCAAACTCAACCTGGCCCTCACCCTAAAGCCAACCCTAATCCTAACCCTACACCCCACACTCACGCTCAGCCTAACCCTAAACCTAACCCTGACCCTGAACCTCACCCTAACCTTAACCCAAACACTCACCCTCACCCTCACATTCACCCTAAACCTAACCCTAACCCAAACCCTATCCTTAACGCTATCACTAACCCTCGACCTCACCCCAACCCAATCCCGAAACCTAACCCTAAACTTCTCCCTCACCCTCACCCTCATCGTACCCTGAAGGCTTACCCTAACACTAACCCTAACACTAACACTAATCCTCACACTAACCCTAACCCTAAACTTCACTCTCCCCCTCCCCCCCACCATACCCGTAAGCCTAAACCTGATTCTAACCCTAACACTCACCTCCTACTCCCCCTAACGCAAATCCTAAACCTCACCCTCACCCTCACAATCACCCTAACCCAAACCCTAACCCTAACCCTAACCATGACCCTAACCCTAAGCATCACCCTCGCCTTTACCCTAACCCTAAAGCTAATCCTAAACCTAACTCCAACTCTAAACCACACCCTAACCCAAACCATAACCCTAAACCTCACCCTGAACCTCACACTCACCCTAATCCCATTCCTAACCCGAACCCGAACCCGAACCCTAACCCTCATGCTCACCATCACCCTTACCCTAACCCAGACCCTAGCCCTCAACCTAATCTTCACCCTAACCCTAACCCTAATCCTAATCCTAACACTCGCCCTCACCCTACCCAAACCCTAACCCTAACGCTAACCCTCAACCTAACCCTAACCCTCACCCTCACCCTCACCCTCACCGTAAACCTAAAATTAACCATAACCTCAACCCTAACCCTGACCAAACCTAACCCTAACCCTCACACTCACCCTCACCCTCGCCTAAGCCTAACCCTAACACTAACCGTAACCCTAACCCTAACACTAACCCTAACCCTAAAACTCACCCTCGCCATCATCCTGTCCCTCACCTTCAGCCTCACCCTCACCCTCACGCTAATCCTAACCATAATCCTTACCCTAACCGCAATCCTAACGCTAACAATAACCCTAATCCTCACCTAACCCTAACCCTCACCCTCACCCTCACCCTAACCCTATCCCTAACCCTAACTCTGACCGATAATCTCACACGCCCGCTCACCTGAACGTTAAACCTAACCCTAAAACTAACCCTAACCCTAACTCTCACCCTCACCCTCACCCTAACCCTAACCCTAACCGTAACCATCACCCTAACCCTAACGCTCACCCTCACCCTCACCCTAAACATAACCCTAATCCTAATCATACTTTAACCCTAACCCTATCACTAACCCTAAACTTCACCCTAACACTCACCCTAACCCTACCCCTAACTCTAATCCTTATTCTCACACACAACCTCACCGTAACCCTAAACCAAACCATAACCCTAATCCTAATACTAACCCTACTTCTCACCCTCACCGTCACCCTGAAGCTCACCCTCACCCTCACCTTAACCCTGACCTTAACCATAACTCTCACCCTAAACCTAACCCTAAACCAAACCCTAACCCTAACCCTCAACCTCACCCTTACCCCAACACTCACACTCACCCTGACCCTCACCCTAAGCCTCAATCTAATCCTAAGCCTAACCCTAACCCTAGCATTCACCCTCACCCTAACCCTAACCTTAACCATAACCCTAACCATAACTCTAACCCTAACCTTCCCCCTGACCGTAAACCTAGCCTTCTCAATCACCCTCACCATAAATCTAACCCTAACACTAACTCTAACCCTAACCCTCACACTCACGCGCACCCTAAGCCTAATCCCTAACCCATACTCTCACACGCACCCTCACCCGAAACCTAAACCTAACTCTAACCCTAGCCCTAACTCCCACCCTCAACCTCACCCTAAGCCTAACCCTAACCCTAACCATCACCCTAACCGTAACTCTCACAATCAGCCTGACACTAAACGTAACCCTAATCCTAACCCTAACCCTAACCCTAAAATTAACCCTAAACTTCACCCTCACACTCACACTAACCCTAACCCTAAACCCAACTCCAACCCTAGCCCTAAGCTCAACCCTAACCCTCAAACTCACCCTAACCCTAACCCTAATCCTAACTAGACCCTCACTTCAACCCTAAATCTAACGCTAAACCTGACCCTAACCATCAACCGCTCCCTAACCCTAACGTTAACGCTAAGCCTAACCCTAACCCTCACCCTAAGCCTAAACCTAACCATCACCCTTACCCTGACCCTAACCCTAAGCTTCACAATAACCCTAACTCTAATCCTAAACCTTACCCTCCCCCTCACCCTTACACTCATTGTAATCCTAACCCTAAACATAATCAAAAACGTCACCCTAAGCCTAACCCTAACCCTAACCCTCACCCTAATCGTAACACTAACTATAACCCTAACCCTAGCCCTAGCCCTAAACCTCACCCTCACCCTGACTCTCACCCTAACCCTAACCCTCAGCCTCACCCTAACCCTAACCCTAACCCTAACCCTAACTCTGATACTCACCTTCACCCTCGACCTCACCATACACCTAACCCTAACCCTAACCCTAACCTTAACCATAACCTTAACCCTAACCCTATCCTCACCTTCACCCTCACCCTGACACTCACTCTAATCCTAACCCTAATCATAACAGTAACCATCACCATAACCCTAACCCTAACTCCCACCCTCACCCTAACACTAAAACTAACCATAACCCTAACCCTAAGCCAAACCCTTCCCCTCACCCTCACCCTCACCCTAACCCTCACCCTAACCCTAAATCTAACTTTCAGCCTCACCCTCACCCTAACCCTAAATCTAACCATAACCCTAAACCTAACCCTAACACTCACCCTCACCCTCACACTAACCCTCACACTAACCCTAACCCTAAACTCAACCCTGACACTCGACCTCACGCTAAACCTGACCCTAACCCTAACCCTAACACTAACTCTAAACTTCACCTGCACCGTCCCTCTCTCCCTACCCCTTATCCTAAGCCTAACCCTAACCCTAACCTCAACACTAACCCTCACCTTGACCCTCCCCCTAACCCTAAAGCTAACCCTAGCCCTCACCCTAATGCTAACCCTCACTCTCACCCTCACACTCACCCTAACCCAAACCCTAAACCTAACCCTAACCCAACCATAACTCTAACCGTAACCATCACCCTCATCCTTACCTTAAACCTGACACTAATCCTAACTCTAACGCTAAACCTGACCGTGACCCTCAACCTCACCTTAACCCTAACCCTAACCCTCACCCTAAGCCTCAATCTAATATTAACCCTAACCCTAACCCTTACCTTAACCACAACCCTCACCCTCAGCCTCATCCTCAACCTCACCCTCACACTAACCCTAACACTAATCCTAACCCTAACCCTCACCATCATCCTCACCCTCACCCTATGCCTAACCCTAACCCTAACCCTAGCACTCAACCTCACCCTAACCCTAACCTTAACCATAAACGTAAAGCTAACCATAACCCTAAACCTCACACTCACCCTCACCCTAAACATAACCCTCACACTCACCCTCACCCTAACCCTAAATCTAAACCTAACCCTAACGCTGACCCTCGCCCTCACCCTCACCCTAACCCTAACACGAACTCTAACCCTTATGCTCACACTCAACCTCGCCCTAACCCTAAACCAAACCCTAACACTAACCCTAATCCTAACCCTAATTCGCACCCTCACCCCCCCTTACCCTCACCCTGATCCTCACACTATCCCTAAACCTAACCTTAACCATAACCCTCACCGTAACTCAAACCCTAAACCTAACCCTAACCCTAACCCTCACCCTGACCCTAACCCCAACACTCACTCTCACCCTCACCCTCACCCTAAGCCTCAATCCAATCCTAACCCTAACCCTAACCCTAGCACTCAACCTCACCCTAACCCTAACATTAACCATAACCCTAACCGAACTTCCAGCCCTAACCCTCACCTTCACCCTAAACAAAACCCTCACACTCACCCTGATCCTAAACCTAATCATAACACGAACCCTAAAACTAGCCCTGACACTCACCCTCACCCTCACCTAACCCTAACCCTAACACTAACCCTAACCCAAACCCTAAACCTCACCCTCACCTTCACGCTATCCTTCACCTTCAGCCTCACCCTCATCCTCACCCTAATCCTAACCCTAACCCTCACCCTCACCCTCACACTCACCCTAATTCTAACCCTAACCCTAACTCTAACCCATACTCTCACACTCACCCGAACCCGAACCCTAAAGCTAACCCTAACCCTAACCCAAACCGTAACTCTCATCCTCACCCTCACCCTAACCCTAAAACTAACCCTAACCCTAAGTCTCACAATCACCCTCAGCCTAAACCTAACACTAATCCTAAACCTAACCCTAACCCTAAGCATAACACTAACTCTAAACTTCACCCTCACCCTCACCCTAACCCCAAAACTCACCCTCACACTCACCCTCACCCTAAACCTAAACCTAACCCTCACCCTCAACCTAACCCTAACACTAACCCTACCCGTAACTCCTCCCCTAACCCTAACCCTAACCCTTACACTAAACCTAAACCTAACCCTAACTGTAACGCTAAACCTAACACTTAACCTCACCCTATACCTTACCCTCACCCTCACCCTAACCCTAACCCTAACCCTATCCCTAACCCTCACCCTAAACCGAACCCTCACCCTAACCCTGTCCCTAAGCCTAATCAGAACCCTAAACCTCACTCTCACCCACACCCTCAACCTAAACCTAAACCTAACCCTAACCCTACTGCTAACCATAATACTAACCCTCACCCTAACACTAACCTAAATCTTCAACCTCATCCTCACCCTCACCCTCACGCTAACCCTACTCATAACGTTAACCCTAACCCTCACCATCACCCTAACCAACACACTCACCGTCACCCAAACCCTAACGCTAATCCTAACCCTAACCCTAACCCTCACACTCACCCTAACACTAACCCTCACCCTCACCCTAAACCTAGCCCTCACTCTCACACTGACCCTAAACCTAAACCTAACCCAAACAGTCAACCTCACCCTAACACTAACCCTAATACTAAAAGTCATCCTCACCCTCACCCAGACCCTAACACTATTCCCAACCCTAACCCTAACCCCAACCCTAACCCTAAAACTCACCCTAACCCTAAACCTAAATCTAAATCTCACCCTCACCCTCACCGTAAACCTAACCCTAACCCTAACCCTCACCCTCACCCTAACCCCAACACTCACCCTCACCCTCACCCTCACCCTAAGCCTCAATCTAATCTTAACCCTAACCTAACCCTAGCACTCACCCTTAGCCTAACCCTTACCTTAACCATAACCCTGACCCTAACCCTGATCCTCACCCTAAATCTAACCCTCACACTCACCCTCACCCTAAACCTAACCCTAACACTAACCCTAACCCTAGCCCTCACATTCACCCTCACCCTCACCTAACCCAAACACTAACCCTAACCCTTACCCTAATCCTAACCCTGACCCTAAACATCATCCTGAACCTCACCCTATCCCTCACCTTCAGCCTCATGCTCACCTCACCGTAATCCTAACCCTAACGCTAACCCTAACCGCAACCCTAAACCTAAAAATTACCCTAATCCTGACCCTAACCCTAACGCTCACCCTCACCAAAACCCTAATGTTAACACTAACCCTCACCCTAACCCTAACCCTAACGCTAACCCTAACCCTCACCTTCACCCTAACCCTTACAGTCACACTCATCCTAAACCTAAAACTAACACGAACCCTAACCCTAACTCTCACCTTCACCCTCAACTCAAACCTAACCCTAAACCTAACCTTAACCCTAAAGCTAACCCCCACCGAAACACCAACCCAAACCCTGACCCTCACCCTAACCCTAACCCTAAACCTAACACTAACCCTAACCCTAATGCTAACTCTAACCCCCACCCCAACCCTAACCCAAACCCTCACCCTCCACCTAAACCTAACCCTAACCATAATCCTAACCCTAACCCTAACGCCCACCCTAACTCTAACCCAAGCCTAACGGTAACCCTAACCCTAACCCTAACGCTCAAACTAACCTGAGCCCTAACCTTCACTCTCACCCTCACCCTCATCCTACCCCTCACCCTAATTTTAAACCTAACACTAACCCTAACCCTAACCGTAAACGTCAACCTCACCATAACCCTAACACTAAACCTAAACGAAACCCTCTCCCTCACACTCACCCTTACACTAACCCTAACGCTAAACCTAACCCTCACCCTCACCCTAACCCTCAACCTAACCTTCACCCTCAACCTCACCCTCACACTAACGCTAATCCTAACCTTTCCCCTAACACTAACCCTCACCCTAATCGTAACCCTTACCCTAAACCTAACCCTAACCCTAACCCTAACTCTCACCCTCACCCTCACCCCACACCTAAAACTAACCCTAAGCCTAACGCTAACCGTAATTCCAACCCTCACCCTAACCCTAACCCTCACCGTCATCCTGTCCATGACCCTCTCCCTAACCCTAACGTTAACCCTAACCCTAACCCTAACCCTAACCGACACCCTCACCCTCACCGAAACCCAAAAGCTAATCCTATCCCTAACCCTAACCCTTACCGTTACCCTCACCCTAATTGTAACACTAACCCTAATACTAACCCTCACGCTCACCCTAACAGTAACTCTCACCCTCACCCTAAACCTAATGTTAATGCTAACCCTAACCCTCACACTCACCCTCACCCTAAACCTAAACCTAAACCTAATCCTAAGCCTAACCCTAACCCTAACCACAATCCGTACTCTAACCCAAACCCTCGCGCTCACCCTAACCCTAACCCCAAACCTAACACTAACAGAAATCCTAACCCTAAAGGTTATCCTCACCCTCACCCTGATGCTAACCCTATACCCAACCCTAACCCTAACCCTAAACCTCAACCTCACCATAACCCTAACTGTAAGCATAAACCTAACCTTAACTCTCACCCTCACCCTCACCCTAACCCTAAATCTAAACCTAACCCTAACCCTAACACTCACCGTCACCCTCACATTCACTCTAAACCTAGCCCTAACCCTAACCCTAACCCTAACAGTAGACCTCGACCTCACGCCATCCCAATCCCTAACCCTACACCTAACCCTAACCCTAAACTTCACCTTCACCCTCATCATCACAGTACCCCGCAGCCTTACCCTAACACTAACACTAACCCTAATACTCATCGTCACCTTCACCCTAATCCTAACCCTAACCCCAACCCTCAATCAAACCTTAACCCTAACGCAAGACCTCACATTAAACCAAACCCTAACCCTAACCCTAAACTTCACACTCCCTTCCCCCTCATCGTACCCGTAAGCCTAAACCTGAACCTAACCCTAACACTCACCCTCACCCTCCCACTAACCCTAACCCTAAACCTCACCCTCACCCTCACACTGACCCTAACCCAAACCCTAACCCTAAACCAAACCATAACCATAACCCTAACCCTAACCATCACCCTCACCCTTACCCTAACCCTAACGCTAACCCTAACCCTAACCCCAACACTAAACCTCACCCTAACACAAACCCTAAACCTAAACCTCACCCTCGACCTGACACTCACCTTAAACCCAATCCTAACCCGAACCCGAAACCGAACCCTAACCCTCACGCTCACTCTCAACCTAAACCTAACCCTAAACCTAATCCTCACCCTCATCCTCACCCTAACCCTAACCATAACCCTAAGCTTCAGCCTCACCCTAAACCTAACCCTAAACCCTAAACCCTAAACCTAACCCTAACACTCACCCTCACCCTAAGCCTAACCCTCACCCTTACCCTCACTCTACCCTAACCCTAACCCTAATGCTAAACCTCAACCTAACCCTCACCCTCAACCACACCCTAACCCTAAACCTAACCCTCACCCTATCCCTAACCTTAACCTTAACGCTGACTCTCACCCTAACCATAAACCTAACACTAACCCTAACCCTAACACACACCCTCAACTTCATCTTCAACCTAAACCTAACCCTAACGCTAATCCTAACACTCACCCCAACCCTAACTCTAAATCTCACCCTGAGCCTCACCCTAACTGTAACCTTAACCCTAACCTTAACCCTAACTCTCACCCTCAACCTTAACCTAACCCTCACACTCACCCTAACCCTAATCCTAAACTTAAACCTATCTGTAACCCTAACCTTAACTCTACCCTCACCCTCACACTCACCCTAACCATAACCCTAACCATAACCCTAACCGTCACCTTAACAATAACCCTAACCCTCACTCTCACGATCACCCTAAACCCAAAATTAAGGATAACCCTGACGCTAACCCTAAACCTAACCCTCACCCTCACCCTCACCCTCACCCCCACCTTCGGCCTAACCCTAACCCTAACCCTAACCCTAAACCTAACCAAAAAACTCACCCTCACACTAACACTCACCCTAACTCAAACCCCAAACCTAACCGTAACACTCACCCTCACCCTCACTCTAACCATAACCATAACCCTAACCCTCACACTAACCCTCACCCTGACCCTAAACCTCTTCCTCCCACTCACCCTCACTCCAAAGATAGCCCTAAACCTAAACCTCACCATCACCGTCACCCTCACACTCACCCTAAACCTAACCCTAACCATACCCTAACCCTCACCGTCACCATCACCCTAACCCTAAAACTAACCATAAAAATAACTCTAACCCTAACCCTCACCCTCACCCTCACCTTAACCACAAGCCTAACCCGAACCCTAACCTTAAACATAACCCTGACGCTAACACTAACCTTCGACCTCACCCCAACCAAATCCCTAATCCTGCCCCTAATCCTATCCAAACTTCACCCTCCCCTTCCCCCTATCCCTACCCCTAAGCCTAACCCTAACACTAACCGGCACCCTAACACTCACCCTTATCCTCCCCGAACGGTAACACTGGACCTAGCCCTAACCTTAACTCTAAACATCACCTTCACCCTCACCCTTACCCTAACTGAAACGCCAATCCAAACACTAACCCGAACCCAAAACCTCACCCTAAAACTCAGCCTCACCCTAACCCCAACGCTAACCCTAACGCGAACCCGAACCGGAACCCCGACCCTAACCCTAACCCTAACACTAACCCCAACCCTAAACCTCAACCTCACCCCAACACTCATCCTCACCCTAACGCCAACCATAACCCTAACCCTAACGCTAACCCTCACCCTAATAATAACCCTCAGCCACGCCCTAAAACTCACCCTCACTCTCACCCTAACCCTAAAACTAACCCTAACCCTGAAACTAACCCA
>JAQQSV010003059.1:0-18299 GCA_028646515.1 Pseudochirops corinnae | reverse complement strand
CAAACAAGTGCAAAATCAAAATAGGTTCTCTGTCCTCAAGGAACTTACGCTCTCCTGGAGGACAATATTTAAAGAAATAAGTAAATACAAGGGAACGTGAGGAAGGACTGAGTATTAATAACTAGGGAAATGATAGAAGGCTTGGCAGAGCTAACCCAAACTCTGAAGAAAACTAAGGATTCTACAAGATACAAATGAAGAAAGAAAGCATCATAGGCATGAGATAAAGACTGAATGAAGGCAGGAGATACAGCATACAGTACAAGTAACTGAGTACTACAATTACAGGAGTAAATGAAGGGAAAGAATGTGAAAGCAGACTCTAAAGGCAGTTTGAAGTCTGATTGTAAAAGGCTTTAGATGTAGAGTGAGGAATCTATCTTATCCCAGAAGCAATAGGGGTCTACCACACATTTTACAGCAGGTGAATGATAAGGTCAGATCTGTTTTGAGGCCACTTATTCTGGTAGCTACAAGGAGAGGCAGAAAGGAAAGCCACAGAGTAGGGTGATTGCTTTAAGAGGTTATTCCAATAGTTCAAGCAAAGTCAGCTTAAGTAGCTGGGAGAGTGAAGCAGGGGACAGATATAAGCCATATTATGGAAGACAATCAACAAGACTTGGCAACCAAATATATTTGAACTTCTTTTTTATTTTTTTGCCTTTTGGGGGAGGAAGGCAGGGCAATTGGGATTAAGTGACTTGCCCTAGGTCACATGGCTAGTTTTGTGTTACGTGTCTGAGGCTGGATTTCAACTCAGGTCCTCCTGACTCCAGGGCTGGTGTTCTGTTCACTATGTCACCTGGCCGCCCTCTCTCCCTCTCCCTCTCTTTCTCTCTCTCACTCTCTCTCTCTCTCTCTCTCTCTCTCTCTCTCTCTCTCTCTCTATATATATATATATATATATATATTTGAGCTTCTTAAGAGAAGAGTCAAGGATAACTTATATTGTAAGCTTGAGTTACTGGAAAAGATAGTATCTTCAATTCTAATATTTTGAAAGAGTTGTAGCTTTAAGAGAGAATATAATGAGCTCCGTTTTCTACATACTGAGTTTGAGAACTCCAGGTGAAGATGTCTAGCAGACAGCTGGAGATGTGGGACTAGAACTCAGGAGAGATACTAGGGCTGAATATAGAAGTGTGGGAGTTATATAAGAGGAGGTCATAACTGAATTTAAGGGAATGTATGGGATTATGCAAAGATGTAGAGCAGGGGTTCTTCACTTTTTGTGTGCCAGAGATCCCTTTGACAGTCTGGTGAAGCCTGTGAGCCCTTTGTCAAAATTTATTTTTAAAAACATAACTGAATGAAATGTTAAATTTCAGTTAGAAAGTAGATTAGTGAAAAATGTGATTTTTTGTCCATTCAAGTTTAGAGAATCCCTGAAACATATCCTTCTGGTTAACAACTCTTGGCATAAAGAAAGAAGAGAGACCAAGATAGAGGCTTGGAGGATACCCACAGTCAGAAACTAGTGAAGAGATGATGATCCAGAAAAGGGCAATGAGACAGAGCGATTAGAAAGTCATTAGAAAGGCCAATAGTATCAAAAGCTGTGTGGAGGTTAAGTAAGATTTATCCTTAGCTTTCTATAGTCATCATCGGTTTGAGCTATTAAGCAATCATTGGGAGCCTTGGACTTGGTAGTAGTAGGACCTGTAATTTCAAGTGTTTAAAGGGTTCCCCCTGTGAGGAAATTCCATTCCCCCTTCAATGCATACTGATATCTACTCTGCAACTTCTAGTTGTGGACAGTTGCTGGAATATGGAGATCAAGAACTTGCCTAAGGTCTCAAATTTCATGTGTCATGGTCTGGGGTGTGGCCCCAGGTTTTTCTAGGGTCAGCCTTCATCATACACACAAAGAGGTGCATGTGTATGCATGCATGCACATGCACACACACACAGAGCTTGGGGATGGGAGGCACTTTGATCATTTTCCTGTTTGCCCAAGGAAAATGCCACTTGCAGAATTCTGCTTCATCCTATATTTTGAGATTGTCTTGTATACTCTCTTCATCAGCAATCAAAACTTGGTTTTGGTCAGAGACTTGTTTTAAAAACTAATTTTTTTTAATCACCAAAAGTCTAGCTTCTATCCCTCCTACCTCCTCCACCCCCAACTGAGAGAGAAAAACAAAACTCCTGTTACAAACATGGCTAGTTAAGCAAAACAGCTTTCCTCATCTCACCTAAAGACTTTTCATAGCGGCCTTGAAGACAACTCTACCGTGCATTCTGAACCATGAAACATGAAGGAGATAACTGCTCTGTTTTTCCACACACACACTAATAGTGACACTAACTTCCATTAGAGTGTGTCAGAGAGAAAATCTAAGAAAATAATGATCTTGAAAAATTTTATTTTTAGTTTCTACTCAGGCTATAGTCCTGTGCAGGTATTTCAATTACTTTTGGTTCCCAAGTTCATTATTTACTTGAAAGCAGATGACAACGAATGATTTCTTAAATAGGCTAATGACACAATGCTGCCGAAATGTAACAAGGTTACAAACTGACACGCCATAGTTGCGCGAGAAGAAATAGATGAAAATCATTTGAAGAAGATTTCTGAAACTATAACTCAATTTCTGATGAAGCACACATGAAGACATTCTGTCTGAAGGACTGGGAGGGCTATTTTTCAAATGAGGACAAATGACATTTAGAGGAAGGGAAAAAGCAATTAATTCTGTAGCCTAACAGCAAAAAGGAAATATCTCAGGAAAGGAATTTGTTTGTTAAATAGGAAGACTAGGCGCCAAGAATGGAAGTATAGAAACACTGCTACTGGGGGAGACAAAAGCTGGTGGATTCCTTAAGCTCAGAAGTTCTGAGCTGCAGTATGGCTGAGCTGAGCCAGGGACTGTGTCATGAACAAGACATTCCATCTCTAGGCTCAGGGCTTTTACTCTGACTGTCCCCTGTTCTTGGAACACTCTCCCTGCTTTCTTTAAGTACCAACTACAACCTCCACTTCTACGGAAAGTCATTCCCAACACCTCTTAATTCTTGCATTTTTCCTCTCTAAATGATTTCCTATTCATCCATTTAGAGCCTATCTGTACAGATTTCTTTACATATTGTCTTCCCCATTAAAGTGTGAGCCCCTTGAGGGTAGGGACTAGTTTTTGCCTCCTTCTGTATCCCCAGTCCTTAGCACAGGGTATGACACAGGCTTAATAAATGTTTTCTGATTGATTGGCTTCATTCATTTGGCACCAGTATGGTCTGATTGGGTGTCTACACTAAGTCTGGTGAGCCATGGGAACAAGGGACCACTAGACTGCCTAAGCAGGAGTGAGAAATGGAACTGCTCAAAAGTCTTGCGCTAATCTTCTGTGTGATCACTCCTATGAGTTTTTGCAGTGTTTTCATCCTGTGGGAGTTAGGGAGCTAAAAACAAAAAGACTAGGAAAGAAATAAAGAATAAGTAACATACAGTGCAACGAATTCTGAGGCCCAGAAAGTACCTCAAAAATAAAAAAAGAGGCAATGCAGAGATGAACATTAAAACCCAGCTGGGGCTGAGGGGAGGGCTAATTTAATCTTCTGGAAACCTAGGTATGTGGCGGCCACTTTTTAAAAGATCAGCAGAGAGATGGCAGGACCTTCTTCCTCTCTCCATTCTGTTCCCCTCCATGAAAGCATCCCTCTTGCCTTACACACACTAAATTGCCAGATTTACTCTTCTCTTTTGAGAGAGAAAGGGGGTAAGCACTGAAATTGCTAGCTTTGGCTACTATTTTACCAGGTATGCTATCACAGAGCAGGTTACAGTTAAAAGACCAGGAAGAATCTAGCATTAAACTCTTACTTGTTTTGAATATTCTAACCAGAACCTTGGGGCAGATTACATCCAAAAGTGTATCCTTACTTAACATTTTCTCTGTCCTTTGGCTAGTAAATTACGACTTCCCATCCCTTTAATCTCCATGAACCTGAATCATGACAAGAAATGCTGGCACCTTAGGCAACTTCAGGGCAGGAACGGGGGAAAAAGTTCACCTAGGGTATATGAGTTCTCAATGGGTGTATGAGATTGCAATGCTAAGAATCCTGGGTATGTGATATACCAGTGGGCTAAGATGAAATACAGTGTGGTATGATGGGAAGAGCACTGAAGAACTTGGGGTAAAGAGACCATCACTTACTTCTTTCCCCTGATATTACTTGTGTGACTATGGCCAAGTCTTTTGATCTCATCTGTAAAATTGGGTTCCTATACTACCTATGTCACAAAACTATTATGGGAAAATCTCATTGTAAACCTTAGAGTGCGACAGAAATAAAATGTAAGGCATTACAATTATTCTGTATGAGCATGAAGAATACAGAATTATGGAATATCAGAACTACAAGGGAATTTTTCTTGATCTAGACCTTCAATTTCATTGGTAGACAGTATTCTAGGTGAGGAAATTCTTTCTTTTCAAGGAGACTTGCAACTTAGAATTTTAAAGAGTTGGCTGGCCCACTCTTAAGCAATATGCTCAGGGTCCCAAAAGCAGTCTTCCTGGCAGCTAGGTGGCACTGCAGTGGATAGAGGTCAGGCCTGGAGTCAAGAAGCCCTAATTTCAAATATGGTCTCAGACATTTATTAGCTGTGTGACCATGGGCAAGTCACTTTCCTCAACTGTAAAATGGGGAAAATAACAGCCCTTATCTCTTGGAGTTGTTGTAAGGATGAAATGAGATAATAAAAGTGTTTAACACAAGACCTGGTAACACAGTAAGCATTATACAAATGTCAGCTATTATTAACTATTATTATTATCTTCCTGATAGGAAGGTCAGTTCTTTATTCACACCATACTGTCTCTTAGGGATCTTACAGCTCCTATAATTTAACACTAGTTTTACAAATGAGGAAACTGAGCCCAAGGGAGGGAAAATAACTTAAGATCACAGATGACTAGTGATATAATCCAGGTTTTTTGACTTTCTAGTGCAGTATGATCATACAAAAATCATTTGGACTGAATTGACATAAAAAAGTATGAGTTCATTATGTATTCATTATTAGGGGTAATGGTCATGGTGGTTCCTGGTGTTGTTCAGTCATTTCAGTCACATCTGACTCATGACCCCATGAGGGGTTTTCTTGACAAAGATACTGGAGTGGTTTGCCTTTTCCTTTTCTAGCTCATTTTATAGATGAAGAAGCTAAAGTAACCATGGTTAAGTGACTTTCCCAGGGTCACATAGCTAGTAGCTAAGGCTAAATTTGAACTCAGGTTTTCCTGACTCTGGGATTAATGCTCTATTCACTGCAGTGCTTCCTAGGGGCCCCTTATGGTGCCATGATGTCAAATCATTAATTTTGATGAATTCTTCACCTTCTACCCATTAAGCTGGGAACTATGTAGAGAGAGTGAATCTTAAATATTTTCCCCCTGAAAGCCTACTGATAGATTTCTTTCTCATTATTGTCAATTTTAATTTTCTTATTTGCAGCACATTATTCTAGCAAAATACTAAATAATGTCTTTTTTTGAGAAAAGGGATACTTCCAAGATCATTTGGTCTAATTCTCTCACTTTAAAAATGTAGAAAACCAGGCCTAAACAGGTCAAGGTGACAAATAGCTTGTGGTATAGCCAGAATTGGAACCCCAGGTTCCAATTGGTCAAGTGGGTTGAAAGCAGAGGACTTTGGAGTTGGACTCCTCTGATGCATGCAGTTGTGATCCGGAGCTCTAGCTGTGGTGCCTGCAACCAGTGTCAGAATCACTGTACAGAGGAGATTCATGCTCAGAGAGTGAGACTACTGGGAGCTATCATGTGGAAGGGAGACCAGCCCAGTGGATGAGAACATCAGCCCAGGGAAAAGAACTCTTTGGCTGATAAGGAAGTAGGGAAATGAATCTAACTCCCTGAACCCTCCCTCTTTTCTTGTTTGCAGTCTGAATTCCAATGGGGGGGGGGTCCTAGATGTACAAACTTTATCTTTTCCATGGCCTATACATGTGGAGAAGTGCTTAGGAATGGTTCCTGAGGCATCATGGACCATGGCAGCTAATATTCTCCAGATTTTGCTATCATGCCTTCTCTCTTTGTCCCTGTAGCCTCCTTCTCAGAGTGGCAAATTTCTCTTGGAATCTCCCTTTTGAGGGAAGGCACAGAGTAGCCACACCTCATTCTTCAGACTTTTCCACAATGGCCCTGTCAATTACCTTCCATCTCCCATAGTGCACTTTGATTTCTTTTGATTTGTTACATTAGAATTCTGTCTCCTTGAGGACAGGAACTGTCTTCCTTTTTGCTTATATCTGTATCCATCCCTAGTCCTTTGTACAATGCCTGGGACAAAGTAAAGGCTTAATAAATGTTTTTTGATTTGACTTGTTGACTCCAAAAAGGAAAAGCTGGGAGGCGAAGTAGGAAGATATTTGGGGATATACTTACAAGTAGAGCCCCATGTTGTTTTCCTTGAATTTTCTTCATATAAAATAAATGATGTGGCCATAGCAGGGTCATATGAATTCGGGGGGGGGGTGTTATTTGGCAGAGAATAAAGTCTAGATGCAGGATAAAGGGCTCTAAGCTGTATACAGAGTTTAGATTTCATTTTTAATACTTGAGCAATGTTTCTTCATTCTATAGTCTAAATTCAGAACCTGACCAGTATGGACTTAAAAAAAATCCACTTTTGGAGTTGCACAGCTTGGTGGTGGGCTTGTGCCTATAACAGTACCAGAGAAACTTTGAGACCATTTGGTTGGTGGCTTGAGTATACTGCCACCTGGTGTACAACTTTCACATCATATTGTTTCAATGGGTAATTAATCAAGTTGCACCCTGTCTTCTTAACATGCTTAAGTCAGGTAGCAAACAAATCAATGAGGGCTGCTTAGACTATCACAATGTGCCAAGCATCACATGCAGCTTATGTAAATGTCATCCTCTGTGGCATTACTCCTTGGTTCCTTCAACTCTCTCCAACAAAACTTCTTTGATGTGTTTCCCCAAACCAAAGGCCCTATTTTAAGCTTCATAGCTTCAAGAGTTCTGAAAAAAACTCCCAATCTTATCAATTTTCTTTTATAGGTAGCTTTATACCACCTACAGGCTACATTACTATAGACTCTGTGAACCATCAAAAATGGCTAACAAAGGTATGAATAATTATTGCTATGGCTGTTTGCCTGTCCACTGAAACCATTGTTTAGAAAAATATGTAAATCGTATCTCTTTGAATGCTTCTATTCTCAATTTAGAACCATTCAGCATTAGAGGTATAAGAACTTTCTTCAGACATAATCTCGTGGAATCTCCGCTCTTACCCAACAGGTTTAAGTGACCTGTCTTAGGTCACACAAGGACTAAGTGTCAGAAACAAGACTAGAACTTGGGTTTCTCAATATTTAACCCAGAGTTCTTTTCATCTCACTGCTGTTGATAATCCTATTGCTTATTCATTCATCAATTCTGGTTATAGCAAGGCTTCCAACTTTTACCTCACCAGGATATGGAGGTGACCTTGATTTCTTCAAGACTACAAGAGTTGAACACAAAGCTCCAAACAGTACAACTACTCTGCAAAGGCTTGGTCATGCACTGTGTATCTCTTCACTAGACTAAGGCAGGTATGCTCAAAGAGTTTGGCTGCAAAGAGATGAATTTTTAAGCCATAGTAACTTTTGATTATCTAACTAGTTTATGGAGGGGATATGATCTCAGTTGGTGGAAGAACTAGCCCACCACCTTGATGAAATTACATCTCCTTGAAGTTTTGTCAGCATGTAGGCATCTGAATCAGATGGAGTGGGTACCGTTCCCCTTCCCTCTTCTATTGTAAGTGTTTCAGAAACCAGCCCTGGGTAATTTAAATAACCTGGCACAGTGGCCACAAGGAAACAGGGCAGAAAAAGGAAAGGTGCTGTTCTAAGTCTTCAGGCCCAGTATTTATCCAAGGGAGAAACATCTCACATCATACAGTAGGGGGCAAAGGGGAAAAGTCCAATATAAGAGGAGGTCCATGGTCAGAGAATCACAGGACCAAAAGGAGTGGAAGGGATCTTAGAAATCATAGAATTCAAGTCCCTCTTTTTACAAGTGAGGAACCTGTGCAGAACTGGAGAGGGACTTGCTTGTGTGGCACAAGAAGCGGGGATACAGACTGGTGACAGAGGATGGTCAGAAGACCTTGCTATGTCCAGAGGGGCTCATCGCTAGGCCAGCTGCAGAGAGATGAAACTGTCAACTAAAGCAACTCTCAAAGAGAGTTGACTAAACTATGAAGGGCCTGTGATCTGTGGTAGCATAGACTTAGCTCTGAGAAATTTGACCTTTCAATAGACCTTAAGACGATGCTACAAAATGTGAGTATAGCTCATTTTAAAAATAGATTTTTATTGATTTTTTTTGTTTTTATAACATCTAGATTTCCTCTTGTATCTCTCTTCCCAGGGACATCCCTTATAACAAAGAATTAAAGACAAAAAAAAGGAAGAAAAATAGGAAGCGGGAGAAAACACCTTAGCCAAACTTATCAACAGATAGAAACAATCTGATGTTATAAGCAATGTTCCACATCTATGGACCCTAGCCTCCACAAAGGGATATAATTTATTCATAAGAATGGAGGAAGGAAGTGAATAGAGCACCGGCCCTGGAGTCAGGAGGTCCTGAGTTCAAATCCAGCCTCAGACACTTAACACTCACTAGCCATGTAACCTTGGGCAAGTCACTTACCCCTAATTGCTTTGCCCTCCCACCTCCAAAAAAAGAAGAACAGAGGAAGGAAACATTTATTTACTGCCTCCTATGTGCCAGACACTGAACTAAACACTTTACAAAGTTATCTTATTTGATCCTCACAACAATCCTGGGAGATAAATGCTAATATTTATCCCCATTTTATAATTCATGACAGTGAGAATGGGAGAGGTTAAGTAAATTGTGCACAGTCACAGCTTGTAAGTGCCTGAAGCAGGACTTGAACTTAGGTCTTCCTGACTCCAGGTCCAGCACATTACCTGCTATGTCATCACCACTGAAACGTCTATCTTGTCAAAGGACTAACATTCACCATCATGTAGACCAAGAAATACACTGTATAAAGAGACTTTGCTTAAGAGCTTCCAAATTTTGCAAGTCATATATCTTTGTGTGGCAACTTTAATGAAGATAAAATTTACCTCCTCATTGCTTTAAACTTAACTTTGCAAAGATATCATAGGGAAGTAAAAGAAGAATATGTGATTACCCCAATCAGTTCTTAAACACCACATAATCAAAGGATGTGTGGTCCTAGGAATCTGTTTCATTTATGTTTAATGAGGCAAATTGATTAGAAGTTTGTTCACCTCTACTGCCATACTTTTGCAAGCTTAATAAGATCATTTATATCACTGATGAGTATTTGGTTCAATTAGTAAATCATAACCCTTACAAATGCTAGTATAAAATGAACCATTTACTGAGCTCCACAAAACAGGAAAAATCCACATAATATACCTACTTGAAAAAATATTGATTGTCAGAATCTTAATTCTTTAAGCTTCTACATAATCCAAGGTAGAAAACTGTTCATATCTAGTTTACCACACTTAACCTCAAACAATTCTTGGGAGATATTAAAAAGGCCATGACTTGGAATCATCTAGCATTGTGGGGAGGAAGGACCCAGAGATGTACTCCAATGCCATCTCCTCCCCCCCAAAACACCTTCTATAATACATAAGTGCTCATCCAGATGCACTTTTTTGTCCGTTGGATTCCTTTGGCCATCTGCCTCACGAACGGACCTCTTCTAACAATTATGTTCTTAAATGGATAAAGTAAAACACATAGGATTACAAAGGAAACTAATTATACAGAGTGTTCCAAAAGTCTGATGATAGTTTTAAAGTGTGCTCAAAAACCACAGTAAAACTTTTGGGACAAACGTTCCCAAAATGTGGGATACCATCCCCTAGGGGGTGCTGGAATGATTCAAGGGGTTGGTAGTAGCCTCAGGCGCAATTAGGGGGCACTGAATAAAAATAAGGGGGCAGTAGAAGCATAAGGAAAGAAGAGAAGAAGATTCTGAAAAACTGTACATGTTTCATCTGTTATATAACAGATTCAAAGTTGTAGGAACCACATTATTTTCCAAATAAACACGCAAAATGCAAGTTATAACTGATTAGTAGTAAAGTCTAGCAATAGGTCTTAACAAGCAAGTGTTGGCAGGTGAGCGTGTTGCACATTGCTAGAAGTCCAGCATGCACTGGCAGAAATATGTGTGTGTAATAACTTGTTTATAATACAATACCGTACAGTTACATGATGTGATATTGCTTCATCAAAATTTCAATGTTGGAAAAAACTCACAAATTTACAATAAATCATTAAATTTAAGATGCATCTATCATTTAAATATATTTTTGAAATGATGCAATTAAAAAGAAACTGTTAAAGAGTTAAAGAAAGTAGATTTCCAGGGAGGTGCTAAGTAATTTTTTTAAAAGAGGATGGTAGGTCAAATAAATATGGGGACCTCTGTTCTCCACTGAGAAAGTTATGCAAACACTTTTTTAAAACAAGTTCACAGACTCTGAGTTTAAATTCCTTATTTAGAAACTATTCGAAGATCTCCAGAATACCTACAAGTATGCAACCCATATATCACTTTTGGGTAATTTCCATCATTGGAAGTTTTGTTTTAAGTCAACCTGTGTGCAACTTGCAGACACTGTTCTTGGTTCTGTTCTCTGGGGTCAATCACGAATTTATTTCCTCTTTCACAGGAAAGCCCTTCTAATGCTTGAGTAGAGTTATGATACCCCAGCCTTTACCAAGTCTTTTTGTGACAAGGGTAGAATACAGTGCGACCATCAACTTTCCTGATCTGGGCAGTAAGTCCCTTAAATATAACCTAACATTGTGCTTGATTTTGTGGCTGACGTTACACCATAGACTCAGATTCAAACTGGAGAACACTAAAACCCCCCAAACTTTTCAGCTGTTTGGCTAATGATGGCCCCAGCCTACTGCATGTATAAAGTTTATTTTTTAAAATCTAGTTTTAAGACATTTATCTCTATTAAATTTCATACATTTAGACTTTATCCCAAGTTCCAATTCACTGAGATCTTTTTGGATCCCAACTCTCCCAATCAGTGTTATTTCTATTAATTTTTCATTATTAGCAAATCTTGTAAACATACCATCTATACCTTTATCTGATTCATTGATAAAATGTTAAGAAGCACAAAGAAAGCTAAGTACAAATCCTTGAGGCTCTCCAATAAAAACAGTCATTCAAGATGACATAAAACCATTCATGGACACTCTTAATGCCTGGTCACTCAACAACTATTGAATCTGTCATATTAGACTACTGCCTAACCCACAATCCTCCACAATGTCCTCTAGAAAAGCACGAGACACCTTGTCCCATGCTTTGGTGAAATCTCTGTAAACTACATCTTCACAAGTCCTCTGACCTACCAATGAAGTACCTCCAGCAACAAAAGGAATGAGTTGAGCCTGGGAAGACTTGTTCTTAATGAAGATATGATGGTTCTTTGTGATCTCTTCTTTTTAAAATAACTATCCTTCTAATAATACATTCTAGAATTTTGATATCATTCAAAAGTCAAGGTAAGGAACTCAGCATAAGACCTACTTCAATCCTTGGACTCTCTACAAACCACAAAAAGGTTAGTTTTCAGAGTAGGCCTTTAGTCTCATTTATTCGAGGAAACAAATTACATTTCAGGACTTTTATTTATGAACTCTGAATGGATCCACCTACATTTTCTACAGCAAAATGTTCTAGGTTCATGTGCATTTCTAAGGCACCAGACACTTTCATGGTGGTGTAGAGGGCCAAAGATTGGATTTGAGCCCCCTTCCCCCAAAAAGAGAAAAGGAACAATTTCATGAACCAAACTATTGCATAGTGTGCTTAAGAAGCAGCTTTCATGTACATTTTTCAAAGCTCTTCAGAAATATTATCTGATACTTGATTTACTAGACTAACTTGCAAGTGAAAGCACCTTTCAAAGCTTTCCCTTAAAGCACATAAAACCCCACATGGGAAATAGACATTGGTGAGGGGATGAAGTGTCAGGTATACACAGAAATTCTGCAGAGTATCTTCAAAGCCACCTCTTGAAGACCACTTTTAAATATCATGCTTCTCACATACTTCTGTCATAGTAAGTAAATATATAGGAACCTCCTTTTAATGTTATGGAAAAATCATGAGACTTGGGACCTTTGGGTCCTCTGCTGGTCTGCCATTCACTTGTATTGTAAATGTGGATAAATCTCCTCCCCTCCCTCCCTTCTCTTGCCCTCTTTCCCCTTCCAGGATGAACATATCTGATTAATATGTCTGAATATGATCTGACCAATAGAATGAGTGAATCCATATATTAAAGAGCCATACTGATACAAATAGTATGATCTACCTCCCTCCCTACATACGTATCTACCTATCTATATCTCCCTATGATTTGTAGTGAACCCAGGATTGAGACAAATCTTGTACTGAGTTACCTAGAAGCTACTGGATTCTAGTCTATACTACTCTTTTGGAAGAACACAATGCCTTCCTTTGAAGCCATATAATTTCATGTGTTCATATGTCCTTGTGGAATAAGTAGGAGGGAAAAATCAGACATCTCTGACTCATAGATTTATGAGATTATTGCTGGATGCCATCAGCGTCTTGACTTGGTGGTAATAATAGCTCTGTCTACAGCATGCCAAAAAATCTGGTCAAAGGAGTGAGTATATATGGCTGGTGATATACGCTACAGTCAAAGAATTTTGCTTGTTTGTTTTTTGGTTAAAAAGTAGTTGACTCTCATTACCTTAACCTATACACATTGACTATTGATACACTATTACCTTCATTTGTTTCTTCATTTCCCCATTCCCTCCTCGTTTCTTCCTCTGTACCTATTTCCCCATTTGGCTCTTAGTCTGTTTCCCATTTTCAAAACTTTCTTGTAAGGAATACAAAAGAATGTACACTGAGCAAATATTCTGAAGAGAACTTTTCACTTCAAAGTAAGCATGACATACATATCAAGGGTGGTATCCCCATTTTATAGATGAAGAAACAGACACAGGAAAATGAAGTGAGTCATTCAGGTTCCTAGTCTCTGTGCAATGAGACCCCAAATAACGGTGCTGCATGGCCCAGAATACACAAATCAGAGCACTGCGTGGCAGCTGCCTCTTTGCCTAACAATGACAGTGGTCCAAATGTGGAACTGGCAACTTTGGGAAACGATAGGATGTAGGGAGCTTCCAACTGGATGAGCACTTGTCATATGGGCTGGAGAGGGGATTCTTCTTCAGGCATCTGATAGAAGAGAGCCTCTGAGGGGCCCTTCCCCTTCAGAGAGTCTGTGGTAAGTGCATCATTTAATATTTAATATCTTAAGAGGAAAATAACACTAGCATTGCAGCTGAAGTGAGAACACGGAGAATGAATGGGACACAGCATTTGGAAGAGAGCTTTAAAGCCTCCAATTTTACATTGTATTTGAGAGGCAAGTATCTCTTTAGAATGTCTAAGAAGGGGTAGATGACAGAGGAAAGAAGCAGCAAGCTGAAGTAGAAAGAACACTGAACTGAGGGGGCAGGAGACCTGACTTCAAATACTGTCTCTGCCACTAACTCCTCATACTGGGCCTCAGTTTCTCCCTTTATAAAATGAGAGGATTGGACTAAGTAGTTTCCAAGGCTTCTTCCAGCTAACTTTGTGATGCTATGATGCTAATTTACCAAGAGGCAGGCAAAAATGCACAGGAAGAATTGTCAGGGGAACGGGAGAACACAAGAAAGATGAAGGAGACTGCTCTGGTAGCAGTGCCATTGGAGAATGTACCTATGTCTGTATCTCCTGACTTTATGGATTTCTCTCTCTAGTTTCCTCTAAGGAAAGGGAATCTAGGACTTATTTTTAGCTCTCTTCACATCACCACCATGCTTCATTATATAATCTTGCCAATTGAGCAGCAAAGATGATCCAGGTTACCCAAAACAAACGCAGGTGAGACCCAGGAAAAACAACGTGTGATGTCTGCCTGGTTTGACTGAGTTTTTCCTAACTCAAATCACAAGCTACATTCTAGCAATTATTTTCCCACGTATGGGTTCATATTAACAAAATTACAATGTTATCCTGTTTAAAAATAAGCTATGCAAGAGGGTATAACAAAACTGCAACATTGAGCAATAAATTTCATTGATGTTTCAGATATTCTTAGTGGAGCAAGAAGTGACCATGCACTGGATTTCCATCATTTTGTTCAACAGTGCTTGCCAAAATGGATACCCTTGCCTGTCTCCCTCTTCAGCACTACATATTTCTTATTAGTCTGCAAACATATTTATGACATATCTTTGCCAAAGGGCAACTTCCATAGCAATGCTTTGGATCATACGTATGTGTCACATAAGCAAATTCTATAATATTGAGTCAAGCATTCTTCCTTTTCATTTGAACAAAAGCCTTTTCAGTTTATGGAATGGAAATGTTTATCAGACTCATTTCTGGGGTGGGGGGTAGAAATGCAGCAGAACCAGTAATATCTATCATTTTTCATTCTCTTGGTGAAAATGTGGAATACTTGCTTAATGGAGAGTGTTCGATTCAGTTTAATAAGCACAGACTGAAGGACTGAATGCCTATGACATGCAAAGGCTGAGGGGGCTACAAAGATAAGTACTCCTGCAGGGTTCCCCGGATCTCAAGGCACTTACCCTCTTAAAAAGCACAGGTGTCAAACTCAAACAGAAATGGACCCCTGCAAGCTGCATACTGACTCAGAAAACCACAAACCAACAATATCTCTGTTTTATTTTATTTTGTTTAATATTTGTCACTTACATTTGAGGTTGCTTCTGCAGCCCAGGAAGTTCTGCAGGACTGTTTCAGCATGAGGTATATACAGAGGGCATGAGAGAGTGTGTATGAACATGCATACTAAAGGTATTAAAATTTTTTTAGGGAAGTTTAAAGAAGACAAGGCTCTCTTTGAGCTGGAGAGGGATCAATGGAGGCCTCACTGAAGAGGTGAAGCATGAGCTAGGCCTTGAAGGATGGGAAGGACCTTAATGGAAAGAATTAGAGCAGAGGGCTCTTCAGAAACAGGCAAAAGCATGGAAGACAGCAAGCATGGTGTATCTTTGTCTAAAGCATGGGGCATATGAGGCTGAGTAGCTCCAAATGGAGCTACTCCAAATGAGGCTAGAAAAGTATGGGCTCAAAGAAAAAGTTTTAAATGCATCAATACAATGATTTTTTAAAGACAATAATAATTAGCTGAATATTAAAATTCTGATTTTTATGTATACCTTACTTGTTTACATGAGTGCTTTGAAAGGGCTTCACATTCATTTTCTCATTCATTAAAGACCTCTGAAACATACCAGTTGTTGTGAACTTGGACAAGTCATTGACCATCTCAGAGTTCAGAGGCAGCCCTCTAAGATGGAAAATTGAAGAGAAGATGGAGAGTGAAGCAGGAAGGAGCTTCCTTACTTGGCAGTTCCCGATCTCCAAAATGTACAGGACCAGTCCAGATCCCTATCATACTTCACATTTGATCCTCCCGATATGCATTTAATGAGGGCAAGGTGTGTGGTATTATCCCCATTTACAAGGAAGGAATCTGGGGTTTAAGAGTGTTTAAATACCTGGCTAGCAACTGCTAAAATTCCAGTCTCCTACCCTCTATCCAGAACATTCCCCTTTCTATGACAGTGCATCCTGAACTATTAAGTTACTCTAAAGCTGCTTACTTGTTCAGAAATCAATTTTGCTGGGTTTTTCCAACAAGTGATTTTAAAATATTTCTTTAAAAATACAACTCCAGAACTATATTAGAAATCTGAATATCCATCTTTTAAAACTACAAGTAGTCTTTGAAAATATCAGAAAATATAAAGTACAACAGTTGTCTTTTTACTTTTTCATAGAGATAAACTACTACTGATGTACTTAGAGGCAACCATGACAACATGGTTCTATTACAAAATGGTTGTAATACTTTACTGTATTACATAGCAACTTTAACAATGCTAAGAAACCTCGAAATTTACATTCAGGTACTCTATAGGAATCTGACAAAGTTACTTGAACAAGTTCCTTTAGAATTTATCATCAACGATGTCATCTGACTGATGGATAGATATGAATAAACATCTTTTCATTGAAGAAAATAAAAACAAAGTGATATGAATGTAGGAATGGATGTGATTCATTTGAAATGCAAGTTAACATGTATCTTCACTCTTCCTCATATTTTTTTTTAACAGAAGCTTTTATTTCCTCTTTATTTAACAGTAATGGATTACTCAATTTCAAACAGAACAGGCTCATGTCTATAAGAACAGTTTTACCTAATGCTCCAAGAGCTGGCAGACTTGGCCATCACCTTCAATGATTCAAGCAGCCAGTGGAAATAACTTCATCTAAGTTGATAAATCTGATATTCTGTACAACAAAAAGAGCTGTGTAACATTGTCCTGAAATTTGTTAGTAGCTATTGTAAACACTGAATAAGTCTCAGAAATTTTGGGCCATTCATACCGATCAATGAATGAGCAAAGAAAGGAAAATCTTAAAAAGTCAACAATTTTGATGAGGTAGCTGGACTGTTTACTGTTTTGTGATATGATACTCTTAGCATTTTCATGCCCATTACTAAAGAAGTATTTCGTTTATTATCTCAAATATGAGAAATTAAAACCCACATCTGTTTCATCGCCCCCTTTGAGGTTTTCATTCTAAAAACAAATCATTGGATTGCTTGGCATATAAAACCAAAGGGACCACAGCTAGGGAAGTGTAATTGTCAATTTGCTCTTCAGAACAGAAAACTCCACTGTATGATTTTAGAGGAAGCCTACATTTAATCGACCGATAAACTAATACATAAACATAATAGATGGAACAAATGAAAGTCACCAACATTGCCATCTGTTTAAGTGCTCCACTGGGTGTCTGTGTGATAAAGTATTTTTTTTAAATATGGAGATTCTATCATATTCTAAGTGAAGCCCTAATCTACCTGGGTATTTTGGAGGTTGGATTAAGACTGTTCTTTCTGTTAATAAAAAAAAAAAAAAGCATTGCTGACTGACTTTCTCTTGTTGTTCTTGATACTGTTCATATTTTTTCCAGGGGTATTCCTGTGTCATTTCTTTTGTTATACATAGAGACAATCTGACCATTTTAAAAAGAACAATCCAAGAGGGAAATGTCCCTAGAAGACATTTCAGGAACTACACTGTCAGTGGTACACCTGACTAAATTCCATGAGCAGTCCAAAGCTATGGCTATATGATACCAACCATCTGGACAAAGAGTGACAAATTCAGTTAATCATCTGGATGTTTGCCTATATAACATCAAACAGCTGGATAGCAGAAAACATCTGGGTGATTGATTCATCCAGATGCTTGGCAATGTATATTCAGACCCTGAATGCAATATATTGTTTTAGTATCATTCACTCTGAAATGGTGAATGGCTAACTTAGCTGTCACCTGTTCTTTCTTTCAAATTCCAGGGAAATATGTTATTGTACTATTATTTTTTAGATGTCAATAGGTCATAGAGAGCTTATTATATTACACATTTCCATGGTTCTCATTGTTTTTTAAAAATTAGGTCTTGTCTTCTAAGTTATTAAAATGTTGGCGAATACCATTTTTGAATACTAGGAACCAAATCTATATAATATGAAATAAAACCGTTGCAACAAATATATAAGGAAGTATCAAGGGAAGCGTACATTTTCATCTGACTCTAACCAACAAAATATTTTTAATGAGTGCACATCTATTAAAAGAAGCCTCAAGATGCTGTAATTATTATTCATTTTCTAGAATTGTTTCTCCATGAAGCTTTATGCTTCTATGGGGATCTGAATGTTGATGTTTTGTGACGGCTGCATTGACTATTAAGAAGCGATTTGGCTGACATCGTGGGCCTTTTGTTGCCAGTTTTAATTGGATTGTTCATCAAGCAGCAACTCCCCGGTTAACTGCAAAAATTACAGGCCAACGTCAGTTTACAATAATGACTGTTTAATGATTTTCGACTGTCAGTATGCAAGCATCGTATGGATATATGCATGATTAGTTTCATATCCAGACCTGTAATTAAATAATTGAAGCCTAAAGTGAAGAGAATATCAAACAGGAATCCATTGTTAATAAAGATTCAGAAGCTAATCAAAATATTGATTAACAATTAAAAGTCAATATTTTGAGTTCATGTGGTATTAGTCCAGTTATGATGTCTTAGAAAAGATTAAATTTTCTTCCCACTAAATT
>JAQQSV010003058.1:0-18314 GCA_028646515.1 Pseudochirops corinnae | reverse complement strand
TGTAAAGTGAGCTGGAGAAGGAAATGGCAAACCACTCTAATATCTTTGCCAAGAAAACCCCCAGTGGGGTCATGAAGAGTCAGACACTACTGAACAATAACACATCTTTATTTATGCGTGTATGCATATATATGTTTATATACTTATACTACTTTAAGGAACTACACGTATACCATTTGTGTATATACCATATACACAACAACCCTGAAAAATAGGTGCTGTTAGTATTGTGAGAATGCTAAATGTTGAAATTGAGGCTGAATGATTAGGTATCTTGCCCTTCTAGCTCTAAATCTGTGATCTAAGCTACCCTCCTTTTCTCTCAGGACTTTTAACTAAAAAGAACAACAGGCTTTTTGGCTTTTGGAAAAGAATGCTAGGATTCATCCTTCCTGGCACCCTGAAAATTCCTGTATTTTAGCCAAAGGACTCAACTTCCAGACATTTGATTTTCTTTGTATTCTAATGTCTTATTTTACTTTGATCCCTATGTTTGGGGACATTTGGGGGGAAGAAAAACAAATAATCCTATGAAGAATCTTGGAGTGTTATTACTCCTCTATAGAATTTTGGTCCTTGTGGCATTTGTCAAGTAACTAAGCTTTTTCAGAAGTAGAAACTCACCGGTTCTATAGTGGGAATGAAAATTTCAAATCAGCAAGTATCTTATTAAATGCTCAGTCTTGTGCTTTACCTTCCTGAGACTCCCTTTCATCTTCTGTAAAATTTGTCTTTGCCCTGAGTATGTAAAGACAAAAAAAAAAAAAGAAGAAGGAAATAATCCTCCCCCCTTCTGGCTCTATACAAAGTAAATGCAAAACAGGCTCAGGAATTGAGGCCTGTGGGTTATTATGTACAACATTAGGAAGTCCCACAGTATGGGTTGAATGTTCTAATCATCTTGCTTTCCTTCTTTTTCTTCTTCAGACCCTCAAACTGACACGAGATCTAAAGAGGAAGAAATAAAAAACCCTTTGCCAAATCTGCTCTCAGCAAGTGGACAGTGACACCGTTTACAGCTTAATGACCTTTGTGAATCAATCCTGCATCATTTTCCTAATCAAGCAGAGACTGTTAATGACCCTTCATTCCCCTGCCCCCCACCCCCAAAAAAGCTCTTATTGAACTTGAGAACGTATGCAAAACAAAATCTTCCCTGTACAGGATGATGGAGCACCTTCTGTGGACACAGCACCCAACGCCCCTGCGCCATCTTGTCAAGACACACTGTGTACCCTTTAACAGTAGTTCCCTGCCAGTGATCATGTGGTGTTATAATATAGCAATGGTTTATGGGCTATTTTAAGTTTGGATTTTATGTTTGTTTTCTTGCTTTTCTCACTCCTGTGCCCATGCGGTGGGTTTTTTGGTTGTTTTTTTATTTTTTTCTGTTAACTAGATTCACCTACCCTTTCTTTCCCTGGCAAGTTGAAAACTTTGGAAGGAAGCAAACACTTGCCAGTTATGTTCCTGCTTCAGGAGTCCCAGACATTGGAACCCTCTGACTCTATAGGCTGACGAGTCACATAATCCAAGGAGCATATTCTTTCATGTTTTGTCTGATAGAAAACTATTCTCTTCTTAGAAACCTAAAAATGGCACAATCATTTTCAAAAAAACAGGACATAGCACAGGAGAAATGAAGAACAACGCATCCTGTATGGTGTTTTGTTTTGCTTTTGAAAATTCTGAATGAGAAGATTCTTTTGGAGGGTCCACCAAAGAGACCCAGAAGCTGATTTGCTGTTGTCTAAATCAGGATGGCCTGTGGTTTTCGTGGACTGATCCCCATTCATTGTAGTGGACCATCTGTTTATTGGTGGAAACAGCTATTTTCAGGAGAGAAATAAGCTAAGATATCCATTCATTGCCAAAAACCACTTAGAAATTTCTTTTTTGGAGGAAAGTGGGGGGGGGGGGGGGAGTAGTTCTGTTCTGCATTGAAAGCAAGATAAGGTTTTTGCAAGTAAATGTCAGGCCTAAAGTGGATAATCTATGTGAAAAGTGCAGACTGGACTGGGATGGGGGGAGTTTGGATCTTTCATATTTCTTTGAATACTTTTCCTTGAGTAGTTTCCCCTCAATGTGTCATCAGATCTCCCAGAACTGTGCAAGGGAGAGAGACAATACCCCACAAACTGATTTTTTTAAAAAGCTTGGATCATATTTGAATAAACGAAACAGAAATGAAAGGCCATTTTAAACTTTTTGTTTTATTTTTCAGGCTTTTCCAGGCTTTTCTCTTTTTTTTTGAAGTTAATGGTGCTGTATAGGTGCTTTCTGTTTAACCTGGAAAGTGTGATTCTTTTTGTTAGTTTCTTTGGTAGGGGGCAGAGTTGGGTGTTCCATTGGTACAGGGAGAACCTGGTAAGAAGAAGCTCTAATTAGTTCAGCATTGGATCACTTGTCCAACATGCTTTTTGAAGACCTTTTTTTCCCCACTTTGGATAAAATCATTATGCATATAAATGTATAAATATATTTTATTATGTAGAGTACAGAAATGAATAATTATGCATGGGTGGTAAGAATACAAACCCATATTCCATCCCAAAGTTTCAGTGCAGACATTGTCACTGATATTGATCCCATGCAGCGTATAGCAACTTCCTTCCACGACACAGGAAACACACACGTGCACCTGCCGCCATATACCAAGCACTTGCCGCTACCTGTTGAGCCCCCTTTTTGTTCCTTTACATTATCTTGGGGGTCGATATTGGTAGAAATTATACCTGGTGTGTTGGGCATCCCATTTGGTGTCTTAAAGACCCTCCCCTCATCCCAACCCTGCCATGCTTGTTTTGTCCTTTCTTAGTGATGACCCTGTTTGTTTCATCATGTTTCACAGAATTTGTAAATGCTTGTGCGGTTGTGGTTATGGTAGACCAACCTGGACATAGCAAGTTTTGAACAACTTAAGATCTTATCCTTTTCATTGCAAGAGGTAGTAGTAAGTGTTGTCAGAATAGTCGGTTTGTCAGCGTCAGGGTCTTACTTCCTGTGTTCTTTACTGTGACAAGAGCTTGAAAATTGTACAAATAAGGCACCTGTCAAATTTTACTTGCTAGTCATCTCTGAAAAGCAAAAGGACTGCCTGGTCAGGCATCAGTGAAAGAGAAATACCTCTCTCCATTTTAATTCCTCTGCCTTGAAAGGAGAAGCTAGCCAAGTGGGCCAAATAGGGGAATGCACTTATTTGGTCAGATGATCTAAGCGGAACCAGCTGGTGCTAAGGAGCTATTGGGCTATATGAGGGTTCAGGGTACTCCAGCTAGATGACCTAGAGATTGCAGTTCAACTACTGAGTCATAAGGAAGTTGTTTTTTCTTTGTTGCTCTAGACCCCAAGAGTTGTTTCGGGGTGGGAGAGGGCAGGAAGTAGGTCAGAAAAAGTCATAAATGTGTTTCAACTGAAAAAGAAAATGGTATTGGGTTCCCTTCAGTTATATAGTATCTTTTTCATTCTGTATTTTTCCCCACATTTGATGGGTTTTAATGAGAAACTATCTTGAGAAATGTTTTGAACTCAGATTATAATTTAATCTAAGACAGCTGAGTGTAAGAAAGCACGGGACCAGGGAGCTACAAAACTGAACAGGAAGTCTCCGCCCACCCCTCCCCCCCTTTATTGAATGACTCAGTGAAACAATAGCTTAAGCATGGGGTGTTCTAAGGAACTGAATCCCTGAGCCATGCAAGGGATAGGGAAGATCTGATCCCTTCTGGTTCTGGACCTAGAGTTGTTACAGTCCTTCCCTTCAGCCTCCCACTGGCTTGAAGTCTCCCTGTTCTATACTATGTCATACCCTGCAGAAAGGAGCCCCAGGAGCTAAGCCTGGCTAAAAGGCCAAAGAAGAGAGAGCCCTGCTAGAGTTGCAGCCACATCTCTTGTTAACCTGAGCTAGGTAGAGGTGCCACTCTTTTGTGTCTTCCAACAGATTGAACATAAAGGAAAAGCCAACCCAAGCATATCATCTGGAAGTACCATTACTGACTTCTGTGTCAATAGAACTAAGTTTGAAAGCAAAGTAGCAAACCCTACTCTCTCTTGGCTGTTTTCAGATATAGGATGCTAAATAGGAAATGCAGTTCCCATAGGTGATCTGATTGCTAGCATCAGCCAACCAAATTCCAGCCTTTCCTAACCCTCCCTTTCCAACCCCTACCTCTAAGGGTAGTATGGGAAGGGCTGCCATTATCTTTTTGATAAAGAAACCAGAAGAGTAACTAATGTTTCTAATTAGACACACTCTCTGGGGAACTATTCTCAGCAGAGACCCCAGGGCCCAAACACGTTTTACCAAAGTTAGGAAACAGCTTTATCAAGCAAGCTTTCCCTGTAAGTACTCAAGTGCAGAATATGCACTGCCCTTTTCAGGTTCAGGTATTCTTAGCTGTGAATGAATCTGAAATTGTTTTTCTTTTTTTTTTCTTTTATTCCCTCATCTACCATAATGTTACTCTTGTTGAAAAAGTCATTTGGTGGATGTTTGTCGTTATTTTTTTTTACTTTAAAAAAATCTGTTAATCAGAGGAGGATGTTTGATACAGTACAAAGCGGGCTTTGTGATATTGTGTGTGTGTGTGTGTGTGTGTGTGTGTTGATTTTAATAAACACGTCTACTGCCTCCCCTCCCTGAGGATGAAGCTCATGGTGGCTTTCACTACTACCAGCAGAAATTTCCCATTCATAGGGGTAAGATTTCAAGTTAGTTAACAATTTGTGTTTATTGGGCTAGGGATGATAAGGACAGGTTTATCTCCTGCCTGATGGATCTTTCTCTTTTTTTTTAATGGTCGTCATTTGGGCTTCTTGAAGATGTGACCAAGACCAAAGTAGTACCACAGCCACTTAATTATTCCCCATAGGAATGTAAGGGACTCCATCGGGATGGGCAAGGAAAAAGAAAAAGCAGTAGTGAAATTCAGGCCTTTAGACTTTCTGTGACCAAAATCAAAATTTCTGCCTTTCCTTTAAAAAAAAAGTTTCTTCTAATATTTTCACTCTGATTAAGGAAAACTAATCTTTCTAGTACTAAAATTCACTGATTCTATTTTCTCTTGGAATATTTTGAGAATATATGATTAAGTATGACTTTTTTTAAATTAAGAAAACCAGTTGGTTTATGGGGAGATAATCATTGGCAAAGAGGTACGAAGTATAGCATCACTGGGGAAAGGGGAAGAAGGAAAAAGACTAGTTTTCCTAAATCATGTCCATCAAATAAGATCTTATAGTAGATACACAAGTTATTAAAGAGTTTTAGTGTTAATATTTAATACATAAGCGCTAAGCATCTAAAGTGGTAACCTTTATGCAATTTGAACGATTGTGTATTTTTCTTATTTAATTTTAGTTGTGATTTTTTTTCTTTTGTGAACGATTGGTTATGAGGCTTCTGCCTAACTCCAGAAATATTTGTACCATTGCTTTAAAAAGCTGTATGTTAGGACATTTATTTCTCTAAAAATTATGTTATTGCTTGGCAATCAGTCTCTCATATAATTGTCTTAGTACATCATGTGCATTGGAAATGTAAACAGATGTGGAGGACCAGATAAATTAGTTAATATTTGAAAAAAATGTATTGTGCATTTTGGCTTCACATGTTAAACTTTTTTTTTCAGAAAAAAAAAAGTTGCATGAATGGAAAAAAAGTATCTGTATACAGTATCTGTAAAATTGTCTTCTCTGTTTTAGTTTCTTGCTAATAACCTGTACAAACTAGAATGATGTAAAACCCCTGTCTTTGGTGCATGGCCACAGTCAAAACACCTAAGAGCTAAGAGGCATCTCCCCTTCTTTGGTGGTACCTCATTCTTTCTTCAAGAGTGAACACTATCCATTTGCATTCTCACTGAGGATCTTGTCAAACCCTGTGTTGCCATGGATTGACTAACCAACTATATACCCTCTGTCTTCAGGAAGAGGAAACTATTTTTGATTTGAGAATCTTTCCAAACGAAATAGAGATGCTGTGCTTATTTTTCCTCAGTGTTTATCTGTAGATATCACCTTGTGTATTCCATTTTCAATTGTAATCTAGTTTGTAAAAGAGATGATGACCGCATGTAAATAAAGCATAATGACTCTCTGCCCTCCTCTGCAAAAGTGTGGTGTTCTCCGATTCCCTCCCCCTCCACTCCATTCCCCCTTCAGTAACAGAATCCCCCAGAGTCACCCCAGTAGAGGACAATAGTGGTAGAAAGCTGCCTCTGTCCAAAAAGGTTCATTCAATTGAGAATAGCCAACTCAAGACCTTTGGGAGCTGGTTGCAGAATGTGTAGAGTGCCTGAGATCTGGCCCTTAGGAACACCCAGACAGCTTAGCAAAATCAAAATATTAGAAAGTCTATCTAAAGCATCCGAGGTCTATATGTTTCTTATGACTCCGAAATGACAGTTCGATCATACCATCATTGAAGTTGAGACCTTTAGAACCTTTAGACGGTTCTTAACCTGTGGGTCGCAACCCCTTTGGGGGTCACAAGAGTCACCTAAGACCATCAGAAAACATTTCCAATGATCTTAGGAACCGAGACACCGCTCCTCCATCTGTCTCTAGGCGGGTCCACTCACATGCAGATATGCCCACATACCAGTATTAAAGGATCGCGGCATTAGGAAGGTTGAGAACCACTGTTTTTGCTGTTGGAGGCCTTTGACCTTGTCTTAATTCACATGGAAACCTTCCTCAGGCAGGTGAGTCCTGTTGAAAGAAACATCAGGCATTCACACGGTCTAGTGCAAGTCTGACAAAAAACTCTCAAGGTTATGGTAGGAACAGAATCAGTAATTCCCATATGAATGTGTTGGGTTTGGGGTGTCTCTCATTTAACTTAGCCACTGCTGAACTCCACCCTGTTGTAAAACTATTCTTAGTCTAGCTCAGGATTCTTTTTTGTTTGCTTATTTTTTTAATAGCTTGATCCTTTAGGAAAAGTCAGTTAGCTTCTAGAAAATACCCCAGGTTAGGTTTATTTTTAATCTAGGGGTGGCTAGGTGGTACAGTGAATGGAGCACCAGCCCTGGAGTCAGGAGGACCTAAATTCAAATCTGACCTGAGACAGTTAACACTTTACTAGCCGTGTGATCTTGGGCAAGTCACTTAACCCCAATTGCCCTGCCTTCCCCCCTCTAAAAAGCAAAAAAAAAATTAAAAATATTTTAAATCTAAAGCACTGGCCTAAGTATTCATAGAATCACATGGACTTAGAACTGTAAGGGGAACCTAAAGGTCATCCAGCCCAACTCTTATTTTAAAGATGAGAAACTGAGTTAAAAGACCTGTCCAGTATCTCACAATAAGGAGCAGAACCAGGATTTGAAGCCAGATAATTAAATTAACTACCATTTCTATCACGCTTGAAAGTTCGCAAAGCACTTGACAAATATCTCATTTGATCCTCAAAGTAACTCTGCCAGGTGGATGGTATTATTTTCCCCTTTTGCAGATGAGGAAACTGAGGCAGAGCAGATAAGTGATTTGCCCAGGGCCACAGGCTAGTAAGTGTTAAGTGTCTGAGGTCATATTTGAACTCAGGTCCTCCTGACTCCAGGGCTAGTGTTCTATTCACTGTGCCACCTAGCTGCCCCTCCATTTAGAATTCTTAATCTGTGATCCATGGATCTACTATTTCTCTATTGTCGATGGATAGATTTCAGAGTGTCAGTGAACTAGGATGGGGAAAAAATATGTCTTTATTTTTGATAACTTCAAACTGAAATTTAACATTTCCTTCAGTTATGATTATATTAGGCTTCAAAAGGGTCCATGACACAAAAAAAGGTTAGGAATCCCTAACCTAGAGAAATATTTCATCTCTTCCTATCACCACAGCACCCATTCCTGTGAGATCCACAAGTCAAGAATCACCTCTTCTGGATTTTTCTTTCCATGTAGGTAACTAGGTGGTGAGGTGATGAGAGCCATGGGCCTGGAGTCAGAAAAACCCAAGTTTAAATCCAGCCTGAGACACTTCCTAGCTGAGTAACCGTGGGCAAGTCACCTAAACCCTTGTTTGCCTCAGTTTCCTCAACTGAAAAAGAGGGGTAAGGACAGCACCTATTTTGCCTGGTTGTTGTAAGGATCAAATGAAATAATATTTTTAAAGTATTTAACTCACACAGTACCATGATACATAAGCCCCACCTCCAAACAAAGCAGAGACTACTAATTCCTCTCTCTTGCTTGCATGACCACTACTCTAGCTGCCTGAAAAAGAAAATAAAATTTCCCTTTTGTCCCCAAGAGTGATTTCTGTCATTCGTAAACAGCTTACCTGTACAGATGAAGTAGATGGAATTTATATTCTGTCCATGAGCTCTACTACAAATGCAGCAGTTTCTCTCATATAGAGGCTGCCATATTGTAATGAAGTGGAATATATGGGAGTCAGAGTGGTAAAGTAGAAATACGTCCGAGGCCCTTACCTAGACTCTGGCATTGGCTTAGACTGGTGACTTTGGGCAAGTCACTTAACCTCCAATTTCAGCATTAAAACAGGTCTCTCCAAAGTCACCAGTAATTAGCAAATATTTTGGCCTTTTCTCATTCTTGACTTCTCTGCAGCACTGAGAAGGTTGACCTCCTTATCTTTCTATATATTCTCTTCCCTCCATGTTTTCTCACTTGAGACCTCACTGCGGCAAGGCAATCCTTTCATAGATCCCTAACTGATTCACTATCGCACTCACCATTGCAATTTTCCCAAAGCTTTTTATTCCTTCTCAACCCTCCCAGCATTCCCTCTCCCCCAGAGAACCTTGTCTCACATTTCAGTGGAAAAATTGAAGGTGGAGCAGTTGAGTGGCACAGTGGATAGAGCTGCCGCCCTGGAGTCAGAAAGACCTGAGTTCAAAACTGCCTTCAGATACTTACTAGCTGTGAGACCCTGGGCAAGTCACTTAACCCCAGTTGCCTCAAAAAAAAAAAATTAAGTCATTTATTGAAAGCTCCCCCTTTATACTTCTTCCTCATCTCCCATCATTCAGATGCCTTCCCCCACTATCTCCTCTCTGGCCCCCATCTCATATGAAGAGGTAGGTGGCCCTTCTTGCCAAGGTAATCCTTTCTACATACACAAGCCATCCCTTTCAATCTGGTCTCAGTCCAATATGTTACCCCCCCACCCCCACCCCGTTATCCCCACTGTCTCACTAATCTTCAGTCTCTCTCTGCCTACCAGCTCCTTCCCTGTAGTCTAAAAACACCCATAGGTCCCCCATTCTCAGAAGAACCTCACTTGATCCCCCTGTCCCCTACTAGTTATTACTGTCCCATGTCTTCCCTCCCTTCCATTGATAAACTCTTGAGAAGATCATCTACAATCAGTGCCATGATTTTCTTTCCTCTCACTGTATTCTTGACTCAACTCTCATCATTCATCTGAACTGCTCTATTTAAGGTGACCAGATCTAATGGCTGTTGTCAGTCCTTATCCTTCCCTATGTGACGTCCCTTCTGCCTTTGATGTTCCTTGATACTTTCTTCTCTTTGGGGTTGGTGACACTGCTCCTTCCTAGCTCCCCCACCTGACTGCTCCTTCTTAATCTCCTTGACTGGATTTTTATCTAGGTCGTGCCTTCTACCTGTGGTTGTCCCCCAGTTCTCTGTCCTGGAGCTTTTTCTCTTCTCCTTCTATACTATTTTGTTTGGTGCTGTCAGCTGCCATAGATTTCATTATTGTCTCAAATCTACTTGTCCAATCCTAACCTCTCCCCTCATTCAGCTTCTGTTTGACAGCCAAGGGTACAGCCATCTTGTCAGTCATCCAGGCTTATAGCCTAGGTGTCAACTTTGACTCTTCCTTCTCTCCCATCCCCATATCCAATCAGTTGCTAAAGCTAATCAGTTCTGCAAATCTGTCATATACATCTGAGATTACCCTGGTGTAGGCTCTCTTTGCCTCAAACCTGGACTATTGAAGTAGTCTTCTGATTGGCCTTCCCACTTCATTGGTCTTTCCCCACTCCAGTCCATTCTCCTCTCAACCATCAATTTGATCTTCTTAAAGCCCAGGTCTAGCCACATAATCCTCCTATTCAACAAACTCCAATGGCTCCCTGTTGCCTCCAGGATCAAATATAAGATCCTCTGTTTGGCTTTTAAAACCCTTCATAACCTGGGGCCTTACCACCTTTCCAGTAGTCTTATATACCTTTATCCCTTTCCTGCTGTGCAGTTGGGTAACACTGGCTCCTTGCTGTTCATCACACAAGACACTCCATCTGCCCATTTTCATTGGCCCTCCCCCATGCTTAGCACTCTCTCCCTCCAAGCTTCTTAGGCTTTCTGCAAGTCTCAGCTAAACTCTCATTATTTGCAAGAGGCTGTTCCCTGTCCTTAATCTTAGCACCTTGCCTCTGAGATTACTCAAAGTTTATATGTGTGTGTCTATATATGTGTATGTTTGTATGTATATGTATACATGTATATATGTATGTGTATACATGTATGTATATGTATACATGTGTGTACATGTCTACATGTGTGTGTATGTATACACATATATACAGGTAGATACAAACAAGATATATATGTATAAACATATATATAATATATATTATATATATTATAGATCATGGACATAATATTTAATATATATGATATACATAATATATAATAAACATATATATATATCTAGCTCATACAAAGTTGTTTGCATGTTGTCAACCCCATTAAACTACGAGCTGCTCGAGAACAGGGATTGGGGTTTTTACTTATGTATTCATTTGTTTATTGCCTTTCTTTGTATTCCCAGAATTTAACAGGGCCTGGCACATAAGTACTTAATAAACGCTCGATGACCTGTTGGCTCAGGATCTCTTGGTTCTCCTCCTACTTCCTTCTTGTCTCCAGTGCTGGATTTTCATCCAGGTCATACCCCCTAAATATCCTGCTTGGCCCTGTCCTGTGCCTTCTTCTCTTTTCTCTTTATATTCTCTCACCTAGTAATCTTATCAGCTCCCATCAGTTATCTCATGAAGATTTTACTCAGATCCATTCATCTGTCTCTCTTCTTTCCCCTGACTTCCAGTCTTGAATTACCAACCATCTCTACTGGACATTTCAGAATGGATGTCTTGGAAACATCTCATATTCAACACGTCTAAAACAAAACTTACTGTCTTTTATCCCACCATGCTTCTAGTTACTCTGGTTCACAACCTCAGGGTCATGCTCCACTCCTCCCTCTTGCTTACCTCACTCAAATGTCCAGTAGCATGCATCCATACCCTTAGTTAAGGCCTTTATTGCTTTTCTCCTGACTCTTACAAATCTTTTTCCTCAAATCTTTTCCCCCTGCCAATCTCTCCTCCACACAGCTGCCCAAGTGATTTTCCTAAATCACAGGCATGACCATGTCATCCCTTACTCAATAAACTCCAGATAAACTCCAATGGCTCCCTACTACCTCTAGGATCAAATATTAACTCCACAGTTTGGCACTGAAAGCTCTTCACAGCTTGACCTCTTCTTATCTTTCCAGTCTTTTAACACATCCCTCCCTTCCATGACTCTACTGGCCTACTTACTGTTAATCACACACTGCAGCATTAAGGCACTGCGTGTGCCTTTCCAGGAATGCTCTGCCTCTTTACCTCTGCCTCTTAGAATTCCTGGCTTCCTTCAAGACTCAGTTCAAGTGCCAATGTCCAGTAGGAGGCTTTTGCTGCTAATATCTTCTTCCAAAAGGCTACCTTCCATCTACTGCGGGTTGTATTTTGTGTGTACTACTTTCTGCACATGTCCTATCTGCCATTAGAATGTAAGCTTCTGGAAAGCAGCAATGTGTTTGTCTTTGCATTCCCAAATGTTATTTGATGGCTTGTCTATAAAATGGAGATTTTACAAAGAGGCAATATGTCATAGCAGACAGTCAGCCTTAGGGTTAGGAAAGCTTGTGTGAAAGCAAATGCCAATTCTGACAAATCCTTGGGCAGGTTACCCAATCTGCCCAAGTGACTCTTTAAGACATTGCAGAGGGGCAACTAGGAGGCAAAGTGGATAGAGCACCACCTCTGGAGTCAGGAGGACTTGAGTTCAAATTTGATCTCAGCCACCTGACATTTACTAGCTGTGTGACCCTGGGCAAGTTACCTAACCTCCCATTGTGTCCAAGTGACTCTCTTTGACAGCCTGAATCAGTTAAAAAAAAAATTCCTCACTGGGAACCCTACCTTTATGAAATCAGATTTTTTTAAAAAGGGAATAATGTGTGGCCTTCTGACCAGGGCTTAGGTGAGACTGCAGGGTGAGGAACCTTCCACCTGGAGGCCATATGTGGCCTTCTAGGTCCTTGGGTGTGGCCCTTTGACTGAGTCCAGGTTTAATAGAACAAATCCTTTTATTAATGGGATTTGTTCTGTGAAGTTTAGATTCAGTCAAAGGACTGTACTTGAGGACCTAGAGGGCCACACGTGGCCTCGAGGTTCCCCACTCTGGGTAAAAGCATGTGCTCCAGAAATGTAAGCACTAGTGCTCCCCTTCCTCGACCCCCAGTGGAAGAAGAGGTTTGCAGAATGGGGCTGAGGCATTCTCCTGAAGACCCCAAAACCTTTCCTTCTAAAGCAAGAAGGACCGCAGGGGAGTGTCTAGGGGACATCACACTGAGTGATGGCTATATCTGGCACCTTGCATCAACAGCTGTCAGAGGAGGGCATTGCTTGGGTGCAAGGGACTCTGAACACATCTCTGACGTCCCCTTTCTACAGCTAAGTCAGCTAGGAGGGGCAAAGACCCTTCCTCAGGAGGCATTGCTTCCGAAAGCCAGATTTGGAGACGAGCTCTCCCTCTTACAGAGCAGAGCAACAGGGGGCCTGGCTCGGGCTCTTTCAGAAATGTCGGAGAGTCGGAACAATCAAAGGGAAGGCTCTTCACAACCGGCCCTTCCAGTCCTCCGGCGGGGCCGGGCTCGGGCTCCGCCCCGCCCCCTCACGCCACGGCTGCTGCCGAGGGCCGGCCGCAGAGGTCAGGTACCTGGGCTGTCCCCCGCCCAGCTGCACCCTCTCACCTCTTCGGGAGAGGGCTGTCCCCCAGAGGGAGGGAAACGGGAGCGGCTCCACCGGCGTCGAATCTCTTCGTAGGGAGATTGCACAAGATGCTGGGAACTGGGCTGGGCATCGGGAGATTTCCATCTGCATCCTCCGTTTGGCTCACTGACGCACTGGGGGACCTTGAGCAAATCATTCCTCCCGGGCTGGGGGCGGGAGCTGGGAGGTGGGGGCGTTCACTGAATTGCTCAATGCTATAGGTCGAAGCATAGTAGATAAGAGTGCTGCAGAAAGACCTGGATTTGGTGTGATCTGAGCAAGTCACAACCCCTCAGGACATAAGTGTCCTCATCTGTGAAATGGGAATAAAAACACCACCTCTGACAGACTGCAAGCACTTATTAAGCCCTTACTGTGTACCAGGCTAACTTCTGGGGATACAAAGTAAGGATCAGGGGCGGCTAGGTGGTGCAGTGAATAAAGCACCGACCCTGGAGTCAGGCTGACCTGAGTTCAAATGTGACCTCAGACACTTAACACGTACTAGCCATGTGACCTTAGGCAAGTCACTTAGCCTCAGTTGCCCAGCCTTTTCCCCTCCAAAAAGCAAAAAAACAAACACATATAAAAAAAATACACATAAAGTAAGGATCATATTAAATAAGAAAATGTATGTAATATTCTCCCACCTCATTTGTTCCCCATTTGGTTGTGTGACCCTGGGCAAGTTACCTAACCTCCCAGTGTGCCTGAATGTCTTCAAAAAAATTCTTCACTGGGACCCCACTATCCTGATAAACTCATAGGTTAAAAAAAAAATGACTTTTTCAAGTTCCAGCTACTTCAAGCTCCACCTGCTTTAAGACTTTCCCAATCCCCATTTAGGCCCGGGCCTTGACTCTCTTATCTCCAATTTATCCTGTATATAGTTTGTTTAATCATAGCTGTTTGTATGTTGTCTTTAGACTGAACTCTCTTAGAGCAGGGACTCTCCTCTCCTTTTCTCTATCTCCCCAGGCTTAGCACTTAGTAGGTGCTTCACAAATGCTTATGGTGTGACTGCCTAACTTGGTGACCCTTGAAATGCTATGTAAATGTGTGCTATTATTATTATTCCATCATCTCGCAAGTGTTTTTTAAGGAGAAAACATTGAGTAACTTTATGAGCTCCTCAGAACAAAAGGCCAATAAAAAATTACAGAGATTTGTGCATCTCTTGGCATTTTCAGAGTGTTATAAAATGCTGAGTTAGGCATTCCCCAAGGGCTAGCTGCTTGCCGTCTCCTTTGCCTAATCGCGGTTTGTAGTTTCAGAGCTAGTAAGGATCTCTGGAGCCATTTTGTCTAACCTCCTTATTTTATAGGTAAGGAATCTGAGTCTCATAAAGGTTGTGACTTGTCCAGGGTCACACAGTGAGTAGCAGAACTCAATTTGAATTCAGGTCCTCTTACTCTAAATGCCACACTCTTCTTTTGTACCATGCTGTTAATACAGATTTAGTTTCCATCCCTCCAGCCTCCCCCCACCCTTTTTTTTTTTTTAAACCAGAGCTTTACTTGGGTTGGCTCCTCAAGGATTTCAAATTCAAAATTTCATTCTTAGAAGGCACAGGAATAAAGAGATAGTTTTGTCTTTGATTTTTCCTGAGAAGGGAGCTGAGATGACAACCCACCAAAGGAAGGATGTCTAAAAAGTAAGAAATAATTTTTTTAAAATGCCCTCCCCTCCCACCTTTTGTTGCTGTTCAGTGTCTGACTCTTCATGACCATATCTGGAGTTTTCTTGGCAGAGATATTGGAATGGTTTCCTATTTCCCTCTAGCTTATTTTACAGATAAGGAAACTGAGGCAGAGTTAAGTGACTAGTCCAGGGTCACATAGCTAGTAAGTGTCTGAGGTCAGATTTGAACTCAGGAAGATGAGTCTTTCTGACTCCAGGACCATCACTCTATCCCAGGGGTGGGGTACCTGCCGTCTTGAGGCCATGTGACCCTCTAGGTCCTTTTTGACTGAATTCAAACTTCACAGGACAAATTTCCTTAATAAAAGGATTTGTCCCGTAAAACTTGGACTCAGCCAAAGGGCTGCACCAAAGGACCTAGAAGGCCACATGTGACCTCAATGCTGAAAGTTCCCCACCCCTGTTATCTGCTTTGCCACCAAGCAGCCCACACCGACCTTACTTTGCAGATAAATCACTATCTTACTCAAACCACTTGTCTAAGTCAGGAACTTGGCAGATAGTTACTCCCCTTTCTCAAATAGGGAAACTGAGGCAGGGCTCAATCTGAGCTCACTTGACCCTGACTTTTGCACTTTTCCCAGCTTCACCCCTTCCTGTAACCTGCCTGTGCTCTCCTGGTGCCCATTCTTTCTACTGGGTAGCATTGCTTTTGATAACACCCATTGTGTTTGCCCAAAGAATGCCAGAAGCAGGTGATGACTCACTGGGTAGAGTGATGGGCCTGGAGTCAGGAAGATACAAGTTTAAATCTGACCTTTCTGGCTGTGTGACCGTGGGCAAGTCACTTAATCTCTGTCTGCCTCAGTTTCCTCCATGGTATAAATGGAAATAATAATAGCACCTACTTTGAAGCATCAGTGCGTCTTCCCTTCCCTTCTATTGTATTTTCTTCCCCAGGCCTTGAAAAACCTCTCCTGTTGACTATTTGGAATTTGGGATCAGACCTGTTATTTCATGGGGTTAGGGAACTGCCAGGGCAGGTGGCACCTTTGTAACTTGGAGTATTGCCCAGAGCAAATGACTGACCCATGGTCACACAGCCAGCATGTATTAGGGTTAGGACTTAAATTCAGGTCTTCTAGACTCTGCCCACTACTCCACGTTGTGTAGTAGCCATAACTTAAAGAAAATGCATGAGGAAAAAGGAAGGCACTAGACAGATGGAATAGGAGAAGGAAAACGGGAGAAAAGCAGGACAGAGGCCCTAGAGAAAGGGTGGAAAGTCAGAAGACAAAGAATGGAGGGAGGAAAGGGAGGGGCTTCTTGGTACTTTCAGAGGAGACTGTTTCCTTGGGCCCAGAGGGGTAGCCCTGAGAGCCAGCTGGTGCTGGGACTTGCTCCATCCAGGTCTCACTGTCCTGAAGAAGTAAGCTGATACAGGAGCCCAGAGCTCAGTTGGAATGTCTGTCAGAAGCTGACAGAAAGCCAAGATAACTCACTGCCAGTTGAAGGGTGCTATCCACAGAAAGGCTGTGTGTTGGACTCAGCCCAGGCGACAAGAGGGAGCAGTTTCCATCAGCACATGTGGGTGGGGGAGGGAAAGGGGCATCTTTATTTCACCCCTTCATGAGCCCATTCTCTCTAACTCCTCAGGGATGCTCAACCCTTGAATCTTTTGGGGAATAACTTTCCCTTGAGGTTCTGCAAGTGAATCCTGAATCCCCTCATGGAAAGCCATTTTGTCCCAAGACTGAGTGTTTCTTGATAAAGTTCCAACTCTGGCCATGATCCAGCTTAATGCTTGAGGGAAGTAGATTAGACCTAGGAAGGCAATGAAAATGGGTTGAAGAGACAGAGCACTTCAGTGCCACAGAGACTAGATTGGTAAATTGGTAGATCTGTAAAATGAGAGAGTTGGGCTTGCTGGCTGGCCTCTGAGGTCCCTTCCAGATATGAGGCTAGGCTACTATTTATTCTCCTGTTCAAGTTCATACATACCCTTCCACCTTTCAGCTGAGGAGGTTCATGTCATCACCCTTAAATAATCCCACAAACTCTGGGACATGGGCTTGGGGAAGATCTCTTTTGCAGGAGTGGGGTTGCTGTGCCCTAAGACACCAAAATGTACATAGCAAAGGAGACTGGCAGACAAAGTCTGGATACCCTATTGAAATGCTTTTCAGGGTGCTTTGCCAATCTTTTCCATAATTTTCAAATTCCATTTGGTGGCCCTTCAGTGGACTTTAGTACATTTAATCCTTATTCAACAAACCCATGTTTGTTGAGTAAAACAATTGTGTGTCCAGGGAACCCTCTCAGCCCTTTCCAGACACAGCCAGGAAGCTACAAGTTAGTTGCAAAAAATAAACAGGCTTGAAACCCAAAAGACTTCAGTGGGTGTCTAAACACCAAATAGACAAAGCCTTGAATCTACTGAAAGCAGGACCCACATAAGCTCTCCTCACAGGCCTAAATAAAAGGGAGGACTACCTTCAACAACCCCAGAGAGTGCTTCTTCCCAGCCCAGCTGACAGCGATGGAAGGTATCCATGCCGGCTTGAGGGATGAGGCCTGGTGTCCTGAATCATCCCCTCCCCCTTCCCCACACTCCCCCAACACTGTCATGAAACCCCCAGATGGTATGAACAGAAAGAAAGAAAGAGAGAGCTTCACAATTTACACTCTCCACAGGATCTAGAGACATCCTGCTGTTCACAGGTGACTGGGTTTTATTTTGTCAAACTTGGCTTCCCAGCAGAACTGGGCGCCTCCTTTTGCTTTTCAGCTTTTCTCCATCATATCCATCTGCCCATCCTCTACCCGCTGCCAACCCTCAAGGACAGCTGCCCTCCTACCCTTTGCTGAGATGGAAGGGAAAGGAGAAGGGAAAGAGGGAGAGGTGGTTCAGAAGGAGGTAAGCTAGAATTATAGGATTTTGGATTTCGTCTTTCAAAAAGATAAACTTTTTATCTTAATGAAATCTTACTGAGGGGAGAGTGGGCAGGTATTCGAGCCAAGGAGACCTGAGTTCAAGTACCCCTCAGACATATACTGGTTATGTGACATGGAGAAAGTCACAAACTTCCAGGGTGCCAGGCACCTTGTGATTTCATTGGTGCACCTAACTGCCAGTGAGAAAATTCCCTCTATAAATATATAGGTTGGCATCTTTTCTGCAAGAGTCTTAGAGCATTGAGTAGTTAAGGGAGGGGCCCAGCATCCCATAGTCTAAATGTATCAGAAGAGACCAGAATCCAGGTCTAACTGACTCAGAAACAGAACCTTGTGAGAACTGGGAAGGCTGGAGGAACAAAGGTGGAATGGAGTGAGTAATGTCAGAAACTGTTGTGACTGGCAGGGAATGAGGTGCCATCAGAACCCTGAAGAATGCTCTGTTTAAGCCAGCCCAGCATAGGACCAAGCCAATAGCAGAGGTGCCTTAACAGAGAAGGGATTTGTCCAAAAGGTGATGCCACATTAAAAAAAGAACTTGGGGGTGTGAATGTTTGTAGCAGTTTGAGCCCAATCTCCAAAGGGACCAAAGTGATAGAGAAGAATGTGTTCTTGTGTGTGTGTGTGGGGGGGGGGGTTATGTTCTTCTATGCTTGTTATATCTTCTTAATAAATATGTAT
>JAQQSV010003057.1:0-18314 GCA_028646515.1 Pseudochirops corinnae | reverse complement strand
ATATATATATATATATATACACATATACATATATATGTATATGTATGTGTGTATACATATACATACACATGTCTATATAGGGGGTATATATGCATATGAATACATATGTGAGTGTGTGTATATATGTGTACATAGACAGAGGGCACAGGATCAATTTAATAGGAAGGGATGATATTTTAAAAGGTAAAATTGAGAGGTGGGAGAGGAAAAGAATTAGAGGAGACAGGAAGAGACAGAATGGGGTCAATCATCTCATACAGAAGAGGCAAGGGATAACTGTTACAATGGAGGGGAAGAATAGAAAGGCAAAAGGGAATGGGTCAACCTTACTCTCATTGAATTTGGCTTAGGGAAGGAATGACATGCACTCTAAATTGGGTATCTAGCCCTACAGGAGAGTAGGGGGGATGGGGATGAGAGGGAGGATGATGGAGGAGAGGGCAGGTGGGGAGGGTTGTTAGAAGCACACACTTCAGTAAAAGGACAGAGACAAAGTACAGAATAGAACAAGTGGGGGGGCAGGATAGGAAGGAGGGAAATATAGTCAGTCTTCCACAATATGTCCATTGTGGAGATGTTCTGTGTAACTACACATGTACAGCCTGTATTGAATTGCTTGTCTTTCCAGTGAGGGTGGGTGACGAGGGAGGAAGGGAAAGAATCTAGAATTTACAGTTCGATAATCAAATGTTAAAATATGTGTGTGTATGTGTGTGTAATTAATTACATGCAACTGGAAAATAAGATATATAGGCAAGATCCATCTTGCCCTACCCGAAAGTCAGAGGGGTGATGGTGGAGGACATAGGAGAAAACAGATTGGGATCACTGTTTTGGAGTGGTGGGTAGGGGATAGATGGGGAGAAAATTTGAAACTCAAAATCTCATGGAAATGAATGATGTAAACTAAAAATAAACAAAAGTTAATTTTTTTAAAAAAAAAGAAAATCCTGAGTCCATTGGTCAGAAGAAAAAAAACTGGAGACAAGATGGATTTCTGCATCAGAGGAGACAGCAACTAACAAGATGTTGAACCTAAAACCCTGACTGGCTTCTCAAAATACATGGACTTGGAGTTTGGACAGTGCAGCAGCATCATGGAATGTAGCAATGATTATTCAGCAGTCCTGAAAATACTTTTATATTCTGATGTTTCTGTGTCTCAGCAGACTAGAAGAGTTGTTCATTCTACTGCCTATTCAAGTCACTGTCAATACACATTAAATATAATGGTAATTATTAAAAAAAAAAAAAAGGAAAGAGGACTTTACTACTGATAGAGAAGCCCTGAAAGAGGACTTTACTGCTGTTTACAAAAGTCCTGAAAGAGTGCTTTACTGCTGTTTATAGAAGTCCTGGGATTTAACTGTTGATTTGTGTTTGATTTCTCAGACAGAAGTTTTGTCTGTTGATTTGTTACTTTGTCAGACAGAAAGTGAATTGAGATGATAGTGCTAGTAATGTCTGTAAATATTATTATAGCTCTGTTAAGCTTTGTCTTCCTAGAAACAGAAACTGTGAAGGGCTTGGGGTGGAATAGTACTGTGGGCTGAGAGATAGAACTGGAGCAGAGAGCTGCCTACCTGTGAATCCAGACAAGAGCCAGGTGAATCCAGGCAAGACCTGGGAGAGCTGCCTACCTGTGCTGCTCATGATTGGCTTTACAAATGGCTGAACAAATTTTGATATATGAATGTTATAGAATAGTACTGTATTGGTAGAAACAATGAATGTCTGGAGTTCAGAGACATTTGGAAAAAACAATACCATAATAACTTCAAAAAAAGTGACTTAAGACTAAAAGAAAGTCAAACTCTGAGTAATTATAATGATTGACAATGGTCTCAGAGTAGAGATAATGAAATGCAATACCCTACTTTCAATAGAGAGGTGAGGGACTATGGGTGTGGAAATCTGCATTAGCTGTTAGATGTGGTTAATCTGGGTCAGTTAATTTGGGGTGTCAACTAATTTTGCTTGGCCATTTTTCTTAATCACAAAGAAGGCTTCAATTGGTGGGTAGGAAAAGAAAGACTAAAAATGACTGATGTAAAAAACAAAAGATATTAATGCGTTTTTTAATAATAAAAGAAAATATTTTTTTCAACTGAGGAAAAAAAAAACGTGACCTTGAGCAATTTACTTCACCTCTCAAGACCTTCCCAGCTCTGAATCTTATGAGACCTAGTATGAAGCCAGCTATGTAAACTGGAGTCACTGCCCCCATTATTGAATGGGCATGGGAAGGGTGGGTAGGACTGTATTATTTTCATTATTTGAAAGCATGGAGAAGTTAGGAGCACTCGGAGTTTATTGTCATCCTTGCAATCCTGGTTCTCAGATCAGATCAATTATTAAACATGAAAGAAATGAAATGTTTTTGGAGATTTGGAAGCTTGGTGGGGGGCCTTGGAAGGGGATGGACCAATGATTTCATTAGCATCAAAAATTCCCTGGTGAAGAAAATTCCTCCATCAGTGCTGATCAGTAACTCTTCTATATCTTATAATCATAGAGGGTGTCTTATGTGTTCACACATAGATTAAGTGATTTGTCATGCAGTCAAGAGGAATGGGACTGGAACCAGTCTTCCTGATTCCTGATTCAATTTCTGCCCAGTAGGCAACACTGCTTTTCATAAGGGTCATATATGTTTTTTATTCTACTACATTCTACTGCAAGCCTCAAAGGGTCCTCCCTAGGCCAGGGAAGAAAGCTGGACAGCCTCCACTGTTCCAGAGTCTCCTGATGTTCACTTCCTCTGCACTCTAGTCCAAATATCTGCCTTCTCTATGACCTACTTTTTTTCTCCATCCAGCATTTTGCTTTCTCAGTCATATATGGGTTCACAACCCAAGGACTACATGGCACCAACAAATAGAAGGCTCTCTCATTTATTTCAAAGAAAGCAGAATCCATTTTTGTTTTATCTCTTTCCAGACAGTTGGTTTGCTTTAATGGACTGTCTTTCAGCCTGTGCATAATTCTTCTTCAAATTAAATTCTCTTCGAAGCCCAGCATAATACGCACCGGGTTGTCAGCTCATTACTTTTACATCCTTCCTTGTTCTGTTTATGCACAGGTTTAATTAACTATAAGCTGCTACATAGGCAACAGAACACGCTAAAGTCTCCTCCAAGGCATTAATGTGAACCCCACCTACTGGGTCTTGAAGAGGACATTTGCTTTCCACCTGTAGTTGGCTTAGTCTCTTCTCTGGAGGAAACCAATACTGCCAAAACGGTACCCTCTACTACCTGGAGATTTGTCCCAAGGATACATGTGATGGGACAGCCATTGCAAGGTCTCCACCAATGAAACAAAAAGCTTGTTCTTCCCTTTGTAGGCTCTTTCTTAAGCCTCTAGCTTGAGAAATACATCACAATTTACAATGCCTGCCCTATTTCATTCAGCAACCTTATTCAGGATGGAAGAACATATACCTCCCAAAAGTCTTGTCCAGGGATCTGAGCTTATCACTAATGCCAAAAGGCCCTTTCATTTCAAATGAATTTGCTTTTTAGTATATTACTCTATATTATAGAATCTGATTAGTAAACCATACATAAGAATTTCTGATCTAAGTAAACCTTTAGTGGCTCTCTATCTCCTTGAAGATAAAATACAAACATCTTAATTTAGTATTTAAGGTGCTGTATATTATATTATCTTCCCACTCTTTTTTTTCATAATACTCCATGTCATATATCCTATGGTCCAAACTGAGTTACTTAACTTTTTTCCTGATCTCACCCTTTCACTCCTATGGGTCATCCTGTTTGTCTGGAAGGCACTCCCTCCTCTTTTCCAATTTTTGAACCGGAATCCTTTATGATATTCCTCAGGTGCCACCTCCTTTCTGAAACCTATCCCTAGATCTCTCTTTCATGTCCATCACATTTTAATGTGTATTGCCATCATTTCCATGTGTATCTCATCTAAGTTATTAAAATGTAAGGTTCATGAAAGCAGGAATAGTGTCGCTTTTTTCTTTGAAGAACCTCAAAAATGGAGTACAAGGCCTTTTGCATAGTTAATATTTTCCCAAATGTAGATGAATTAATTGAGTGAATTTCTTTGTGAACTCTGGGTCACTGTAGAATCAAAAATATCACCAGCTGGCACTGTGCAAAAGGTAAAAAGTCAACATATCTAAAGAATGGAAATGCCTATCATATAAAAATTATAGTCAAACCCTGCTCATTTGAACTGACAGGACCAGTAGGAATTAGTGCTAAGTCTGAATGATAGAATATCTTGACAGAAGTCAAAGCATATTTCTTTAAAAATTCCTGGATTAATTGGAACTAGGCTTAAAAAATAAGATCTAGGAGAGCTGCTTAAGGGACCTGCTTAAGTGAATAGATTTTTTTTTTAATCTGAAAGATCTGTAATTAGCATATTGATCATATGGAAAGAGCTATTGCTAAAGTTAGGACTGCTTAGAAATGACTTGGTTTTTGATTTACATGATACCAACATGAACTTCAACCCACCTACCCAATGGTCAAAAAATATGAATTAGTAGACTGGGATATAAATGCAAAAGTTGAAACTAGCATATCCCAAAGTTAGGTTGCACCTAATTAAATTCAATAAATGTTGAGGGCTTACTATGGACAAGGCATTGTGCTCAATTTTCAGCTAAACTGTATGCCTTCCTCTTATATAAATTAATTGTCTTGATTTGAATTAATTCCTTTGTCAGTGCTGGGAAATGATGCAATCAGAACTATCACTTGAAGACAGAGTGATACAATGGAAAGAGCTTTGGTTGCGGAGGCCGAAGACATGGGTCCAAATCCCATCTTTGGTTCTTTCTACCTGTGTGACTTTGGGCAAGTTACTAAGCCTCCCCAAGGCTAAGTTTTCTTGGCTGTAAAATGAGGTGATTAGGCCAGAGGGCTTTTAAGGTCCCTTCCAACTCTAAATTTATGATTCTTGACAAGAAGTAAGATCTGGCATTAGTTAGAAATTAATATATCTGAAGGAGAAATCTACTGTATTGAAATACAGTCATAACTCATTCATTTGGACCAAGCAAATAAAAAAAAAAGAAATAAAGAAAAACTAATTAATCTATCTTATAGAATCAATTCCCTCATCTTACAACTGAGGAAAACAAAGCCCAGAGAATAATTTGTTAATGAGTCTGCCATACCGCAAATCTGCTAAAGGGCAGAACTCTTAGGATCTTCCAAGGTTTTGGTCATTAGAATGACTGATGGAGTGAGCTCCACTAAATAAACATACCATTTTGTTCAAGAAGCAGAGGTGTTTAATGGAGTTTTCCCACATGTGGGCTATCAGAAGAAATGCCTAGCTCAATATAAATGGACAAATCTATCCAAAATCACTTGTATCATTCTAATGAAGCTAGGTTCCTTAACAATTATCCTAAAAGCTCAATATACAGAACTACTTCTGAGAGGAGGTTGATCCTGGATACCTCTCCTGGGTTCAGGTGGACATAGCTTGGCACATGGTCATATGGACTTCCCAAATCCTAGCAGGGAGAGAGGGAGAGAAGGAAAAGAGATAAAGGAGGGCAAAAAATTATAGTGGTCCTTCTGCCTTTAGAAGAACACCTTTCTATCCACCACGGTTTACAAAGCAGATAAGGAATGATACTTCTTTGTCTTTCAGAAGAGTGGTTAAGACAAAAAAGAAATAGAAAAATCTTCACCTCTCCTGTCTACCAGATAAAGAAGAAAGTGAAGTTAAAAGAGAGCTCAGAAGATTTGTCCTTTAGATCCATGCATACTCCTACTATCCTAGACAAGTTGCATATTTCTAGTCATGTTTCTCCTGGCTAGGATAAAGTTTGGAGCTAATATCAACACTTACTAGCTGTGTGACCCTGGACAATTCACCCATTCCATCTGCATCGGTTTCTTCATCATCATCATCATCATCATTGTCATCATCATCATCATCATCATCATCATCATCAGGATGATATTAGTATCTACCTCCCAGGGTTGCTGTGAGGACCAAATAAGATAATATTTGTAAAGTGCTCTGTAACCTTAATGGGGTATATCAGCTATTAATAACTATTATTATACTAGCTATTATTACAATTACTAATAATACTAGCTATAATGATGATGATGATGATGATGATAATGTATTGTCTACATTTCACATTCTGCCAAATCTGAAGACCATATGCCCTACATAATTCCAAATAAGGAGTCCATTTTTCATCAAAAGAATCCTGAAGTCTTCATAATAGAAATTTGCTTCCTTGGTACAATCAGCACCCCTCATTGGGTCTGCTTATTGCTCTGAATAGAACTCCTTAGGGAAAGGGTGGAGTATTATGACCCACTACTAAATACTAAAAGCTAACTGGGCATCACCCATTAAATTATGATACTGCCCAGGCATACTTCCAAAGATTAATCAATCAACCAAGATTTATTAAATGCCTACCATGTGCTATTGATTGTGCTAGATTCTAGGGACATACATACAAAAAAAAAAAGATAAACTCTGCCTTCAAGGAGCTGACATTATACTATGGTCTATAGATTTTTCATAAAGTCATATAAATAGATATTGGCAGAGCTGGAACTAGAATCCAGATCTCCAAGTAGATACACCAGGAGTACTGTGTTCAGTGTAGGTGCTACATTTTAGGAAATTTATTGATAAATCTGGAAATCGTCCAGATAATTGTAAAATAGCTCAAGATTATGCTACATAGAATTGATTTAAGGAACTGGGAGCATTTAGCCTAGTGAAGAGGAGATTTAGGGGAGGTGGGCATGAAAAATTTGCCTTCAAATATTTGACAGGCTGACATGTAGATGAGAAATCAGACCTTCCCTGTTTAATCCACAAGGCAGAATTAGGGGCAATGGATAGAAGCAGCAGAAAGAAAGATTTGGGTTTCATGCAAGTAAACATTTCCTAACAGAGTTCTCCAAAATGTGAATGGGTTACCTCAAGAAGAAGTGAGTTGCTGCTCACTTAAAAGTCTTCAAATGGGGAAGAGGGACAGCTAGGTGGTGCAGTGAATAGAGCACCAGCCTTAGAGTCAGGAGAACCTGAGTTCAATTCTGGTCTCAGACACTTAACATTTACTAGCCATGTGACCTTGGGCAATTCACTTAACCCCAATTGTCCTGTCTTCTCCCCTCCAAAAAAAAAGAAAAGAAAAAAGAAAAGTCTTTAAATGAAGGATGAAGGATCACTTGTTGGCAAAGTTGAGGTTTTTAATCAATATAAGACTGTATAATCTCTGAGACTCCTTCTGACTCAGAGATTCAGTGATTCTGAGTCCCAGATCAGTCATATCCTCCACATCAGGCTACCTACCACAGCCCAAAAGGAACCAGACTTCAAGGTATTTAATCAGCACCATGATTTTTTTTATTCAGAAGTGAATTTTTTTAAAAATTGTATCTTGTCTGACACTTGGAGAAATGTCCTCCTTGACCTTGATCAGCTTGTCATAACCTACCCTAGGTGACTCATATAAATGAATGATAAATAAGTTAAAGGGGAAAGTACTAATGAGCTTATATGTTTCATGAGGTATCAGTACCCTGAGCAGAAGGCTGAGAACTCTGAACTGAGTCAGCACTTCATAAGAGTTGAACTATAACACAATTGTGTGACCCCAGGGAACATACTTAAGCTCTATCTGCCCATTTACTTAAATGTAAAATAGGGGTAATAATAGCAGCCACCTCACAGGGCTGTTGTGAGGACAAAATCAGATAGTACTTGGCACATACTAGGTGCCAAATAAATGTATGTTTCCTTCCCTTCTTCTACTTACAATGACAATGCAATATTTTTGATTGTCAAATGGGTGAGGAGAAAGAGTAGAAAGTAGATCAGTTCAATGGTCTGTTCTTATGGAATTCTATAGTAATTTTAGTGGACAATATAAGATGATTGAGATTGGGGGGCGGCAGGGTACAGAGCTAATATTATGGAGTGAGAGATGGTATTTTTGACCCATTGACTGCACAAGAACCTAGAAAGCATGCTAGACCAATTCTGATTGGGAAAACCACGAAAAAGACACAGGGAATAATTTTCTAGTCCAGAGCAACTTAGGAAGGCACATAAAAAAAAGAGGTCTACTGACACTGGAGTGGGGACTGACCAAGAACACTCATTGGCAGTAGTGGTAGGGAACATTACAGTGCCCAGGGAGAGAAAGGGAGTTGAGATAGAACTCCTGGGCAAGAAGCACCAGGGTAGAAGGTAAGCCTAGGAGTTCCCTACACTAGAACTGGGTGCAGGAATCAGCACCATTGGGCAGCTCTGTTACTCATTACCTAGTTATGAGTCACAAATCCAAAGAGGATGGAGAGGATGGGGAGTGGTCACAAGCAAGCCAGGATGTAGCTAAGTACTCAGCACAAAATAAGTTCTAGAAACCTAGCATTGGGGCTCTGAGACCACGAACAGAGTGGTGATTTGGTACATTAGGCCAACACATAATCCCACAATGGAATAGTGAGGGGAAATGTCCCAGACCAAAAGGGAGCCAGCTATTCAGCACCTCAGAATCTGCAGTGTCCCAGGGGGCTAACAATGACTAAATCTAGAAGCACTCTATTGAAATTCAACCATACACAAGCTAATAGTCCCAGAGCTGGTTCCTAGATTGAACTAACTGTGCAAGCAATTCAAAAAATATAAAAGGACAGTTCAGATGAGACATGGCGTAAGAGGAGCTGGCCTAAGGGAGCTTCAGGTTCCCAGATCAAACTGTGAAAGCAACACAAAGGTATAAAAGGACAGTTCAGATGAGATATTTCCACCTACCCCGACGAACAGAAGTGTGCAGAGCCTAGAATTCATATAAAGTCCAAATTCAAGAAGGCTGGAAGAATGAGCAAATAAAAAAAGAACTTGACCATGAAAATCTACTATGACAACAGTGAAGCTTGAGAAACACAGAACAATAACTTGAAATTATCTACAAGGAAATCCTCAAAGAAAAATGCATACTACACACAAGTCCAACAATAATTACTATAAGAGTTAAAGAGATAAAAAGAAAAAATTATTATTTTTAAAAGACAAATAAGAAATGTAGAAGAAAAAGGAAAAAATGAAAGCTATGCAAAAAAGATATAAAAAGAGAATTAACAGTTCACTAAACAGAGGTATAAAACCATACTGAAGAAACAACTCATCGAAAATTATAATTGGCCGAGTTGCAGCAAATAACTACATGAGACAACAAGAAAAAAAGTAAAAAGACTGAAAAATAGGAAAAAATGTGAACTATCTCATAGGAAAAACAACTGGATTATAAAATAGATCAAGGAGAGATAATTTAACAATCTTTGAACTATCTGAAAGTCATGAATAAAAAAGAGAAGAGACATCATATAAATAGTTCAAATATCATAAAACTAGAAGACAGAGTAGAACTTGAAGGAATCTACTAGTCACTTCCCAAAACAAATTCTAAAATGAAAACTCCCATACAGCCCAAATCCAGAGCAAACAGGTCAAGAATAAAATACTGCAAACAGCCAGAAAAAAGTACAATTATGGAGATACTGTGTCTTCAGGACCACAAAAGATTTAGCAACCACCACTTTAGAGCAATAGAGAGGATAGAATATGATAGAAGGCAAGAAGGCAAAGGGTCTAGAATTACAACCAAGAATAATCTTTCCAGAAAAATTGAGTATAATCCTCCAAGAGAGAAAAAAATGCACATTTAAAGAAATGGAGGACTTTCAAGCATTACAGATGAAAAAAATCAAAACTAAAGAGAAAATTTGAAATTCAAATAGAACACTCAAGAGAAGTATAAAAAAGTAAACATGAATAAGAAATCACAAGAGATCAAATGACATTAGAGTGTTTACATTATTATAAGAGGTGGTAATACACATAATCCCTCAGAACTTTTATCATCACTAGGAATCTTAGAGGGATTCTAATTAGAGAGAGGGCCTGGATGTGATTGTATTTTGTTTGGAAGATTACAAAAGAAGAATGGAAGAGTGGCAAAGATAAATGCACTGGGCAAGGAGGGGAAGAGCGAGAGAGAATAGGAAAAAAAGATATCTCAAAGAATGGAATGTATATGGAAGAATTTATACAATGGAAGGGATAATAAATGTGGAGGAGTGGGTAACAGTCTCATCTGGAACTTCACTCTCATCCAAACTTGTTCTAGGGAAAAAGAGTACACATTTACATAAAGCAGGGTATAGAAATTCATTTTACCCAATAGGGAAGTAGGAGAAAAAGGGATTAAGAGAAGGGAGAAGTATATAAAAAAGAGATTAAGGGAGGCAGTAATCAAAAATAGACTCTTTAATGGTAATGAGAATTTGAAGATCTTCCCTGCCCTTTACTAGGCCAAATGTAATCACATGGAGCCTGTGGTGGGAGAAGTTTGCTGAATGGGTGGAGCAGGAAAAAAAAAACAGAGCAGTTAGTTTGGAGGGGGAGAGAGGATGCAGGCAAGGAGATAGCTAGGATTGCAAGTATTTGTTTGTGGGAAAGCCCAAGCAGGGGGAAGGCTTTGGGATGGTGTTACTTCCTGCAGCGGTAAGGTATATTAACTTCTTTGCTGCCATGGTTTTCTGGTACTGGGATTTGGCTTTTGGGTATCGGGATTTGGCTTTCTGATATGTGAATAAATGTTTCGATTCTGTCTTCTATATGGAGAGTCTATTATATTTTGCAATTCAGAACTACACTATATTCATAGCTGCCATCACTGCTGTGAATATGGCCTTAGCAATACAGACTCTTAAAGACAGGGCACAGAAAAAAGGAAAAAATGTGTATCATAGAATAGTATGGAGGGAAATAGTAATCATAATTGTGAATGTGAATGAAATTAATTCATCCATAAAATGCAGGAGGGTAGCTTAAAGGATCCAACAACTTTTGTTTATAAGAAACACATTTGATAAAGAAAGATACATATGGAGTTAAAATAAAGGGGCTAGAACAGAATCTATGTTTCAGTTAAAGTAGAAAAGACAGGGGTAGCAATCATGATCTCAGACAAAACAAAGGCAATAGACCTAATTGACAGAGATAAATAGGAGAATAAGATTTTGTTAAAATGTACCAAAGAGAATGAATTAATATCAATATTGCACATATATGCATCAAATGGCACAACACCCAAATCCTTAAAGGAAAAGTTCAATGAATTTCTGTGTTGGAGCCAAGATGGTACAGTAAAGGAAACAGGTGAGCTTGCCCAACATTCCCCTCAAAAAAACTCTAAATAATGCTCTAATTGAATTCTGGAGAAGCAGAGCCCACAAAACGTCAGAGTGAGACCTTAGAAGGTCAAAAGGAGAAATCCATGACACTTGTGTGGGGGCCATTTGGAGCACATGGGGCAGCAACATTAATTGTGGGTCTTGGAGGGGGCAGCAGCTTCAGGAGCTCTCAAACCAGAGATAGTATATGGGACAACTAGACAGAAAGAGATTACAGAGGACTCCTGTGCCCTATAGGACTGGGCAGGATGAGGCACTAATTGGCACCTTCACTGCCTATTCTCACTTCTAGGGCACAGTTCCAGAGTAGAGAGGAATATTTTCAATCACAAGGGAACAGGGGCCCTACAGAGCAGTATTGCCTTTATTTAGTCCCAAGGGAGAATCCCCTTGGAGGATTATACTCAGTTTTGCTGGAAAGGTTATTCTTGGTTGTAATTCTAGACCCTTTGTCTTCTTGCCTTCTATCATATTCCATCCTCTCTATTGCTTTAGTCCCTGAGGATCAATACTGCTTGCAGCTTCAAGGGATCAGAGACCTTTCCTAGGTAAGGACCAGAGAACAGTGACTACACCTCTCCCCAAATCATACCACCTGAAATCACTGAAAAATTCCAAACCCCCTAGTACCAGCTTTGAAGATACCAGTGTGGGGCGGCTAGGTAGAGCAGTGAATAGAGCACCAGTCATGGAGTCAGGAGGACCTGATTTCAGATCCAGCCTCAGACACTTAAAACAAAAAGTACTATCCATGTGACCTTGGGCAAGTCACTTAACCCCAATTGCCCTGCCCTCCCCACTCCAAAAAAAAAAATTTAAATAACAATGTGAAAAATCCCAAAGCTTCAAATAGTGCCCATCCCCATCCCTACTCCAGGAACTGAACCCAAATATAACATCAAGTTAAAAGTCAAGAAATAGACTGGGAAAATGAGCCATAAAAATTTACTATGGTAACAGGGAAGATCAAGACAGAAACAGGGAAGACAATGATGTCAAAACAACTACAAGCCAAGCCTCAAAGAAAACTATAAATTAAACACAAGCTCAACAAGAATTCCTGGAAGAGCTAAAGAATTATTTTAAAAATCAAATGAGTTGGGGAGGAAAAACTGGGAAAAGAAATGAGAGCAATGAAGGAAAATTATGAAAAGACAATTAAAGCTTTATAAAAGAAGCACAAAAAATGAAGAAAATCAGACCTTAAAAAACAGAATTGGCCAAATGGAAAAGGAGATAGAAAAATCCACTGAAGAAAATAATTCCTGAAAAATTAGAATTAAACAAGTGGAAGCTTAATGACTGCATGAGACATCTAGAAACTATAAGCAAAGCCAAAAGAATGAAAAATAGAAGAAACTGGAAAATACCTCATAAAAAAACTGACATGGAAAATAGATCAAAGAGAAATAACTTAAGATTATTGGACTTCTTGAAAGTCATGATCAAAGAAAGACCATAAACATCATATTTCAAGATATTAAAAAGGGAAATTATCTCAATATCCTAGAACTAGAGGGTAAAATAGAAATTAAAGGAATCCACTACTCACCTCCTGAAAGAGAATCCAATATGAAAACTTCCAGGAATATTATAACTAAATTGTAGAAGCTCCTAAGTCAAAGAGAAAATACTTCAAACAGGTAGAGTGAAACCAATCAAATATCATAGATTCACTGTTAGCATAACAGAAGATTTAGCAGCTATCATGTTAAAGGAGCTGAGGACTTGAAATATGATGTTCTAGAAGGAAAATGAGCTAGAATTATAATCAAGAATAGCCTACCCAACAAAACTGAGCATAATCTTTCAGAGGGAAAAAATGAATATTTAATGAAATGGTGGACTTCCAAGTATTCCTGGTTTTAAAAAAAATGGAGATGAATAGAAAATTTGACTTTAAAACATAAAACTCAAGAAATGAATAAAAAGGTAAACATGAAAGAGAAATGAAAGTAAATCAATAAGGTTCAACTTGTGAGATTTGACATGAAGCGCCAACATTGTAAATAACTCAGGGCCAGTTAGGAGTGACACATAATATGAAATGTATATTGTAAAGGCAGGTGTAAATGCCTAGGACAAGGGATGGTGTTGGGCAAGACTGACAGGAGTTGTCTACCAGGAGTTGTCCATGCTTACAGGGGTATAGAATCAACCCATTAAGACTACTAGATCATGGCTATATTGGGCAGAGTCAGGTGGGTTCCCCCATAATACTAATGAGTCAGCTTTAGTGACCAAGTTGGCTGGTCTGCTCTGACTAAGGCTGGCTGACGAGCAGACAAAACCCTGGGGTTTTTATACAATTTTTAAAAGGGTGCAATTGTATGTAAAAGGAAGGATTGGAGCTTTATCTGGGTACACCCATTGTGTGAGCAGTGCATTGGGGGCCCTTAAGCTTATCTATGAACATATTTCTTTTTAAATTTTAAAAAGGAGGGGGGTGGAGCCAGGATGGTGGAGTAAAAGCAGGAATTTGTCTGAGCTTCCACTCTAACCACCTCCAATACCTTTAAAATATGACTCTAAACAAATTTTAGAGCTACAGAACCCACAGAGTGACAGAGAGAAACAAATCTCCCACTGAAGGCAGACTGGTAGGCCAGCAGGAAGAGTCTATCACACCACATTGGGAGCCAAGCACAGTTTCACATGAGCCACACTGCCCCAGACCTGGGGCAGCCCCAAACAGCGGTACAGACTGGCCAGAGCAGATTTCAGAAGAGTGAATCACAAGCAGCTGGGGCAGTTTCCAGACTTCTCAACCCATAAATGCCAAAGTAAAAGGTCAGTAGGGAATTCTATGGAACTGGGTGACTGAAGATTGTGGTCCAGGCCCTGCCCCCACCCCCTAACCCGGGACAGAGGTGGCTGAGGTGTAGGGGTTGCAGCTGCTGCCACATGGCTGCCTCCAGAGCTCCCCTGGCTTGCATATCATAGGGGAGAACAAGCAACCATTCAGAGGGTAATCACTCTTGCTCTGACCTGCTCAGATCTGGGTCACTGTCTTGGGCAGTGGTCCTGGGGTATGTGGCCAGTGTGCCAGAGTTTGTGGTGGCTGTAGAAAGGGTCCCTTCCTCAGACCTCTAGCAAAATTTATGAAAACCCAAGCAATTTGGGACACAGCTCTCTCCACTCTGGAAGCACAGTTCTACTGTGGCAAAGGGCCCAAAAGTCAAGTAATTGGCTGGCAAGATGAGCAAGCAGAGGAAACACAATCAGACCATAGAATCTTTTGGGGGGAACAAAAATAATCAAAACATGGAACCAGAAGAAGACAATGAAGTCAAAACTCCTGCATCAAAAGCATCTAAGAAAAATATGAACTGATTCTAGACCATGGAGGAGCTCAAGAAGGATTTTGAAAATCAAGTAAGAGAAATGGAGGAAAAATTGGGAAGAGAAATGAGAATGATGCAAAAATCATGAAAAGCAATTCAACTGAAGTCAAACCTTACTGAAGAAAATAACATCTTAAAAAACAGACTAACTCAAATGGCAAAAGAGGCCCTAAAAGCAAATGAGAAGAAGAATGCCATAAAAAGCTAAGTTGGCCAGATGAAAAAGGAATTTCAAAAACTCATTGAAGAGAATAATTCCTTCAAAATTAGATTGGAGGAAATGGAAGCTAATGACTTTATGAGAAATCAAGATACTATAAAACAGATCCAAACAAATGAAAAAATAGAAGGCAATGCGAAATATCTCACTGGAAAAACCACTGATCTGGAAAATAGATCCAGGAGAGATCATTTTAAATTATTGGACTACCTGAAAGCCATGATCAAAAACAGAGCCCAGAAATCATCCTTCAAGAAATTCTCAAGGAAAATTGCCCTGATATTCTACAACCAGAGGGCAAAATAGAAATTGAAAGAATTCACCAACTGCCTCTTGAAAAAGATCCCAAAAAGAAAACTCCTAAGAATATCATAGCCAAATTCCAGAGTTCCCAGATCAAGGAGAAAATATTACAACCTGTTAGGAAGAAACAATTAGAGTACTGTAGAAACACAATCAGTATAACACAAGATCTAGCAGTTTCTACATTAATGGATCAAAGGGCTTGGAATATAATATTCCAGAAGTCAAAGGGGCTAGGATTAAAACCAAGACTCACCTACCCAACAAAACTGAGAATAATGTTTCAGGGAAAAATATGGTCATTCAATGAAATAGAGGACTTTCAAGTATTCTTGGTGAAAAAACCAGAACTGAACAGAAAATGTGACTTTCAAATACAAGAAGCAAGAGAAGCATGAGAAGGTAAACAGAAAAAAGAAATTATAAGGAACTTATGAAAGTTGAACTATTTATATTCCTACATGGAAAAACAATAATTGTAACTCATGAGACTTTCCTCAGTATGAGGGTAGTTGAAGGGAATATGTGTGTGTGCATACACATACTTATATATGCATGTATAGGAGGGTATATATGTGTATAAATACATATGTGAGTGTGTATACATGTATGTACATGTACATAGACAGAGGGCACAGGATCAGTTGAATATGAAGGGATATCTAAAAACTAAAATTAAGAGGTGAGAGGAATATAATGGGAGAAGGAGAAAGGGAGAGATAGAATAGGGTAAATTATCTCATATAAAAGAGGCAAGAGAAAACTATTACAACGGAGAGGAAGAGCAGGAAGGTGGAAGGGAATGGGTCAACTTTACTCTCACTGAATTTGGCTTATGGAGAGAATAATATAAACACTCAATTGGGTATTTTACCCTAAAGGAAAGTAGGGGGGAAGAAGATAAAAGGGGGGTAACAAAAGGGAGGGCAGATTAGGGGAGAGGGTAGTTAGAAGCAAATACTTTTGAAAAGGAACAGGATCAAAGTAGAAAATAGAATAAGTGGGGGGCAGGATAGGATGGAGGGAAATACAATCTTTCACAATATAACTACTATGGAAATGTTTTGCATAACTACACATATACGACCTATATTGAATTGCTTGTCTTCCCAGTGGGGGTGGGTGAGGAGGGAAGAAGTGAAAGAATCTGGAAATGCAAAGTTTTTTTTTAAATGTTAAAAAGATATTTTTTAAATGCAACTGGGAAATAAGATATACAGGCACTGAGGTATATAAATCCATCTTGTCCTAATAGAAAGTTGAGGGAGAGGATGGGGGAGGATATAAGAGAGAGCATTTGGGGGGAAGAGGTATTCAGTAGGCTTGCTCTCTTGGGGTGGGGAGTAGGGGAAAGATAGGGAGAAAATTTGTAACTCAAAATCTTGTGGAAATGAATGTTGATTAATTTTTTTAAAAAATTTCAAAAAGGAATTATTTTGTAAAGGGGGCAGGGGGAAACACATGCCTTGCAGCTACACATAATGTGGGGTCTTTAGGAATTTCTATATAGGAAGATGATACATGTAACTCCTAAGAACGTTATTATTATTAGGACAGTTAGAAGGACTTTACAAAGACAGAGAGATGGGAGTGTGTCAATTATACTGGGATGGTCTAAAAAAATTAATGAGTGAGAAAGAGGGATACACTGAGAGAAGGAAAAAGGGAGAGAAAGAATGGCAAAAATTATCTCACATAAAAGAAGTGTGAAAAGAAAGGCTTTTATACTAGAGATGAAAATGGGGGTGGGGGAGGAGAGTGCTTGAACCTCACTCTCATGTGAACTGGTACCAAAGAGGGAAGAATATATGTGTATACACACACACACACACATATGCACACACACACACAAAACATAATTGTGTATAGAAATCCATCTTACCCAACAGGGAAATAGAAAAGAAAGCGGATGAAAGAAGGCAAGGGTGATCAAAGGGAGGGAAGATAAAAGCAGGCAGTGGTCAAGTGGTCAGAAGCAAAAAGACTTTTGAGGAGGGACAGGGTTAAAAAAAAGAGATATAGAAAAGGATAAACAGAATAAAATAGGATGGAGGGAAATACATAATTAGTAACCATAACTGGATGAATTCACCCATAAAATGGTAGTGGATAGCAGAATGCATTAGAAATCAGAATCCAACAATATATTGATTAAAAGAAATACACTTGAAACAGAAAGACACACACAGAGTTAAAATAAGGGACTTTAGCAGCATCTATTATATTTCGGATGAAGAAAAAATGTCAGGGGTAGTAAAGCAAAAATAGACCTAATGAAAAGAGATAAGCAAAGAAATTACATCTTGCTGAAAGACACTATAGACAATAAAGTAATATTAATACTATACCTATATGCAACAAATGGCATAACACTCAAAGTTTTAAACAAAAGGTTAAATGAGTTACAGTAAAACTATTTTGTTGCGGCCTCAACTCTTTCTTTTCAGAGCTAGATAAATCTAACCATAAAATAAAAAAGAAAGAAGTTAAGGACATGAATAGAATTTTAGAAAAGTTAGATATGACAGACCTCTAGAAAAAAATTAAATGGGAATAGAAAGAAGTATACTTTTCTCAGCTGTATATGACAGCTTCACAAAAACTGACAATGTATTACGGCATAAAAACATCATAAACAAAAGCATAAATAGTAAATGCAGCCTTTTCAGATCATAATGTAATGAAAATTATATTAAATTAAGGGCCATGTAAGCACAGACTAAAAATTAATTGGAAATTGAAATAATCTTGTCCTAAAGAATGAATGGGTCAAAAAATAAATAATAGAAATAATAATTTCATCAAAGATAATCACAACAATGAGACAATATACCAAACTTTGTGGGATGCAACCAAGGCAATGTTTATGGGAAATTTTATACCTTAACCCCAATGGCCTTGCCATACCCCCTTCAAAAAGCAAAACAAACAAACAAACAAATAAATAAATAAAAGACCAAATCAATGAATTGGGAATACAATTTTTAAAAAAACCAGAAATAGAACAAATTAAAAATTTCTAATCAAACATCAAAATGGAAATTCTGAAAATCAAAGGAAAGATGAATAACATTGAAAGTCAAAAACGGAACTAATAAAAAAAAGTAGGAGTTGGTTTTATGAAAACAACGAAAAAGATAAACCATTAATTAACTTGATTTTTTAAAAAAGAAAGAAGAAAATCAAATTATTAGTATTAAAAATAAAAAT
>JAQQSV010003056.1:0-18338 GCA_028646515.1 Pseudochirops corinnae | reverse complement strand
TTATTAACTACATCCAACTGGAACTTGAGATACGCAGGCACTGCGGTTGGGAGATCCATCCTGCCCTACCAAAAAGTGACATAGGAGAGAATAGACTGGGGGAGGAGGGACACACTGGGATGGCTGTTTTGGGGTGGTGGGTGGGGGAAAGAGGGGGAGAAAATATGTAACTCAAAATCTTATGGAATTGAATGATGCAAACTATAATAAAATTAAAAATAAATAAATAAATAAATTGAAACAGAAAAAAAATAAAATATCAGGGCAATTTTCCTTGAGAATTTCTTGAAGGATGATTTCTAGGTTCTTCTTTTTTTTTTTTTTTTTTTGATCATGGCTTTCAGGTAGTCCAATAATTCTTAGACTATCTCTCCTGGATCTATTTTCCATATCAGTGGTTTTTCCAATGAAATATTTCACATTTCCTTCTATTTTTCCATTTGTTTAAATCTGTTTAACAGCAGCTTGATTTCTCATAATGTCATTAGCTTCCATTTGTTCCAATCTAATTCTGAAGAAATTATTCTCTTCAGTGAACTTTTGAAATTCTTTTTCCATCAGGCAAATTTGGCTTTTTAAGGCATTCTTCTCCTCATTGGCTTTTTGGGCCACTTTTGCCATTTGAGTTAGTCTATTTGTTAAGGTATTATTTTCTTCAGTCAGGTTGTTGACTCTCTTTTCATGATTTTCTTGCATTATTCTCATTTCTCTTCCCAATTTTTCCTGCACTTCTCTTACTTGGTTTTCAAAATCCTTCTTGAGCTCCTCTATGGCCTGTAAGCAGTTCATATTTTTCTTAGAAGCTTTTTGTGCAGGAGTTCTGACTTTGTTGTTTTATTTTCATTCCATGCTTTGATCCTTTTTTGTCCCCAAAAAAGGAATCTAAGGTTTGACTGCTGTGCTTGCTTTACTTGCTCATGTTGCCTCTCAATTACTTAACTTTTGAGCTTTTTTCCACAGTAGAACTCTGCTTCCAGAGGATAGAGCTTTGTCCCAAATTGCTGGGGTTTTCACAGCTGCCAGAGCTATTAGTTGTGTGTCTTTTCTGAAGCCTCCACGAACTCTGGCACCTGGTTACAGACCCCAAGACCTCCAAACCAAGACTGTGATCTAGATCCAAGCAGGTTAAAGCAAGGACAATTACCCTCTGAATGGTCACTTGGTTACTCTATATTCTGCAGGCCAGGACCTCTGAAGCAGCCATGTGCAGGCAGCTGCATAGCCAGCCACAGCACCTCCACTGCTTCTTGCCTTCTCTCCCCAGGGGCAGTGGCAAGACCATGTTCTCTATCCCCCAGTTCCCCCAGAGTCCACACTGACCTTTTACATTCCCTTTGGCATTTGTGGCTTGATAATTCTAGAAATCACCACAGCTGCTGGTGATCCACTTTCCTGGAGTTTGATCTAGCCACTGCTGGTTGGGGCTGCCCTGGGGCTAAAACCTGTGGCTCACATGGGCCTGGCCTCAGCTCCCAGCACACTTCAATGGACCCTTCCTGCTGGCCTGCCAGGCTATCTTCAGTGGGAGATGTGTTTCTCTCTGTCACTTTGTGGATTCTGTAGCTCTAAAGTTGTTCATATTTTATAGTTATTTGAGGTGATTATGGGGGAAGCTCAGGGAGTTTTCCTGCTTCTATGCTGCCATCTTGCCTCTGCCCCCACATCTTGTTTTAGCTATTGAATTAACACCTTGTTTCAGTTCAAGTTTCTTTTGAGCTTTGTATCAAGTATGTTGAGGAACAGAACTTGTAAACCTTGGAACTCAGGAACTCTTGCAACAGGAAAGGGAGGAGCTAATACCTATGTGAGGAAGAGCACAAGCTGAGAAAATCAGAACCGAGGAGAGTACTCTTTCAGTGGCAGAGTCAAGAAGGAGAAAACTTGTGGTATAGCGGCACTCTGTTTATCTGCTCTGTCTGTGTTGATGTTTGTTTGTAGTACTTTGTACAGAAGCCCCAGCACCTTGCTGGGAGCCCTGAAGGAATATTTTCTGGTTGTATATTTACGGAAGTCCTGGAGGAGAGTTTTTGAGGTCGTGAGACTCTACTGGTGATTTGTGTTGACCTTTTGTACCTTGTTTGTGGGTCTGTGTTGATTTTATGTTGATGATTTGTGTTGAGTTCTCAGACCTTGTTGGTAGATCTGAGTTGATTCCACAGGCAGATAGTAAATTGATGATGGTACTGGCAATGTGTATCAATGTTGTTTTGGCTCTGTTAAGCTTTGTCTTTCCAGAAACAGGAACTGTGAAGGACTTGAGGTGGACTGCACACTATGAACTTCAATATGGAATGGGAACTGGACAAAGAACTAGACAGGGAGCTAGACAAGGAACTGAGAGCTGCCTGCCTTTGAACCCAGGTGACAGTTGGAGCTGGGACAATGGAAAAGGAACCATGGAAGCTTACAGCCAGCCTAAAGTCAAGTTGAAAGAAGACTTTACTTGGATACTGTGTAGTGACTGAGAAGATTATGATTCACTGTGACCTAGGGGTGGAGAACTTTGACTTTTGTACTTTTGTGATTAAATTAAGGATTTTGTGATTAACTAAACGATTGTACTTTGCTTAAAATTATGTGATCACTTTGGTGAAAACTATGTGGTCATTTTAGTGATAAATTGTTGAGCTGTGATATAGTGAATGCTGTATTTTGATTTTCTGTGATAAGTTGTAACATTGTGAATGCTGTACATTGATTTTCTGTGAATGTTTTGCTCTGATTTTTATTGAATAAATAGAGAGTTTTCTGTGCTATGTAATCAGCACCTTGAAAATTGCTCACAGCAGCAGTCCTCTGGAAAGCTGCTCATGTGTGGCTTTACAATGATGAATGTATTATTATACATTTAAAAAGAAAAGGAAGCTCTACATAATGTAAATTCACATCTCCAAGTATGGCTCTCTCCTGTTCTACAAGTACATGTGGAAATGTTTGTTTTATTTGGTGTTTGTCAAGTTCAGAATAAAAATAAAATGAAAAAAGGGGGAACATCAAAAAGGACACAAGAGATAGAAAGGGGCATAAAAAACTAAATTTTGTTACTGTGTCATTAAATGTAATATACAGTATATTTAAACATATACTATGTTTAATATATTTTACATTAAATATGCAGGTTAAGAATAGCCTGTACATAGTGGAAATTCATGGATTCAGATAGTCATCTTATTTAATTTTATATATACTGGAATCTCTATGTTCATGGATGATTAAGTTCATAATAAAAAAAAATTAAATTTAACAGAAGAAATGTGAGCAGTTGCAAAGGAGTAGAGAGCCTGAGAGAAATCATGAAGGAGGTAGAGGCCCAGAAGTACAGGGCTTGTTACAACAATTTATTGTATGGGAAGAAAGCAGCAGACAGCAGGAGTAGTGAGAGAAAGGTGGAGAAGCAAGACAATTGCAAAGGCTTCTCAGTGTTTCTCCTCAGAAATGCCATAGGGGAGCTGGCCCTACCACCTCAAAAACCACCCTGTAAAATTCACTGGAGAATGAGTCACAGAGAAGAGCTGAACCTGGAATAATAGAGTTGGAAAAGGGAAAGAATAGATTAATTACTTAACTCACTTGGTGGGAGGAACAGAGTTCAAAGATGCATAAATGGGAGTCAGAAGTTTAGTGGATGGATTGCTTAACCTCATAGGAGACTAACTGTGAGTGAAAAGACAAAGAATGAGATTGACACTGTCTGGTTCACAGTACAATTCCATTATGTCCCAATGTTTTCACTAATAATTAGCATTCCTGGAAAATGATCCAAGCATAAACTGGAAGTAAAAACTAGTAATGGGTGGTAGGAGATTAAACGAAAAGAATATTTCTTAGAACTAGGTTTTACAAATTAGCATCACTGAAATTAGGAGAATGGCTTACGGACAAGGGGTTGTCAAATAGGAATATGCAGAGAAACAGAAAATAATAATTTAAAATGAAGGAATTGATGATTGGCATAGTAATGAAATGAAGATGGGATTTAAGGAGGAGATAAGTCAAATTACAGAAAGCAACACTAAATACAGACACTAGGTTCTGATTTGAGAATTAATTATATATATATGTATATGTATATGTGATATTTGTCTATATAACATCTAATTCATATGATTAACATAATATAATTTAACCTTTAATATGTAATTTAACTTTTAATATAGAATTTGCATTATATTTATATTATTATGATACATTATATTAAATTATCTATTTGGGGACATCCAAGTAGTACAGTGAATAGAGTGCTGGTACTGAAATCAAGAAGACTCATCTTTCTAAGTTCAAATGTGGTCTCAAACACTTACTTTTGACCCTGAACAAGTAACTTAACCCCTTTACCTCAATTGCTCATCTGTGAGATGGGCTAGAAGAGAAAATGACAAACCATTTCAGTATCTTTGACAAGGTAACCCAAAACAAGGTCACAAACAGTTGAATACAACTAAAAACTTACTCAACAACAGCAAAAATTGTATATTTGTCATTTACATAATTAAAACTCCACATTTATTTATATTTAACCTCCATGTTAATATAGATTATGTTTGAATACACACATATGTATATGATGAGAAAGGCAGAGAAAGCAGATAAAAAAACACAAAACAGTATTTTATATATATATATATATGTTTAGAATTAAAATATGTGTACAGGCATAGAAAATGAAAATAAAGAATTAAGGAATTAGGAGATGATACAAGTTTTAATTTTTTTAAGAGGGAGTTAATTGTCTCCTCATAATTTTCTTCCCTTGCTCTCATTTCTTAACTAATTTTTCTTCTAGTATTCTTATTTTATTTTGATAATTATTTTTAGCTCTTCAGGAACACTTATTCCATAGCTGAATTCTACATGATTTCATAGTGTAGTACACCATCAGAAATACTTCCCCAACTCCTACTTGATCTGGTGGACTGAGTTCCCAGTGGATTATTACTTGCTATTCCATACGGGCTCTTGAGTGGTCATACTTCTGGACTGGTTTTCCACAGCACCACAGAGAGTAACCAAGTCTCTGCAATGAATTACAATATTTTTCACATATGATGTTATTTGCTTTCATCTCTTAAGTTGGGCTTCTGTCCAACTCACATTTTTTTAAGCTTTGCTTATATCTGTTTTTATTTCATTGTCTTCTGAGTTTGTTCCCTGTTACCATAGTAACTTTTTATGGTTAGGTTCTGTTTCGTTGTTGTTTGTTCATTTTTCCAGCTTATTTCTTGGTTTTGAATTTAAGGAGGAAGAGGAGGTAAGGTGGGGAGGCAGGCAGGGGCACTGTCCCATGCCTCAAGATTTTTTTGCATTGCTATTTCAGAGCTATTTCTGGGAGTTTGGAAATTGTCTACTCTTTCAAGGTGATGTGATCCAGTGTGCTCATCACTCTACTGGTCAGCACCCTGTTGCTAACTCAGGACAGACCTCTGATCTCCTGAGATTGCCATAAATACTGTTCCTCAGGGCCCCTGTTCCCTTACAGCCAAAAGTAATACTACTCTTCAAGGTATCTGATCCTTTGTTACCAAAAGTGATACTACCCCTCACAGCCCCTACTTTCTCTTAACCAAAAGTGTTCCACCTTTGAACTGTGACTCAAAGTAAATATAGGTAATGGAGTCACGAAACAGCTTTCCATCATACTTCCAATGCCAGCACGGGAGTCCATTACAATCTCTTTCTGACCAGTTGTCAGGTCCCCTTATGATGTCTGACTTGAGAACTTCTGAGGCTGCCATAGATTCTGTTGCCATGACCTAGTCCCACCACTGATGTTGCATCTACATGATTTCCAGGCTCACTTACACCCCAATGTTGACAATCTCTCCTTCCAAACTCCTAAATTGCCTTAGGCTGGAAGTGTCTCACCCAGACTTTTAATTGGTTCTACCATTCCAGCATTTGATCTGAGATCTTATTTTAAAGTTGTCTGGAAAGGAATGTTGGCAGAAGACGACTGAGTGCTTCCTCTATTCCACTATTTTGACTCCCTGGCGAGAGAATTCTTAACCAAAGGAGTAACAGATACAGAGAACTACTAAGGCAGATTGCTGCATACATTGTTAGATAAGTTCATTGTTGCTTGTTTTCCTTTGTTACAAAGCAAGATTAAAATTGGAAAGGGAAAAAAAGTTATTTTCTCATAGAAATTACTGTGCTATAATAATCTGGAGACAGAAAAACTATTTTTAAGTGTTTTTAAAAGAAGCATTTGAAGTATTGTCATGTAGAAGGAGTAGATTTGCTCTACTATACCCTAGAGGTCAAATCCAGAGGCAGTTGATAGAAACTGAAGAAAAAAATATATTTAGGTTTTATAAGGAAAGACTTCTAGCAATGAAAGCTACTCCAAAAGGGAATGGGCTTCCTTCTGAGGTAGAGATTCCCTTCACACTAGAATTTCAGGTGATTGAACACTCATGAGAATGTTTCAAAAAATATTCTTATATCAATATAGAGCAGAAGTCTTTTCCAATTGTGAGACTGAGTTATTCTATAGCTTAATTCTACATGTTTTCATGGTATGTATATGATGGTGTAGTATACCAACAGGGATACTTCCCCAACTCCTACTGCAACTGCTGAATTGAGTTCCCAGGGGATTATGGCTGCTATTCCCTAAGGGCTCTTGAGTGGTCATACTCCTGGATAGGTTTTCCATAGCACCACAGGGAATAACCAAGTCTCTTCAACAAATTACAGTACATTTCACATGTGATATTATCTGCTTTCATCCTAAGACCCAAATCCTGTGTTCCTTTTAAATTGACTAAGATTTCATTCAGAGATTGCTTACATTTGATTGATTGATTGAGATGAGATGTGTGACCTTCTATGATTAATTGGGATGGAAAATAACCCCCATTTTTACAATAGGATAATAGAATAAGCCCATAAAAAGAGAATTATCTTGGCTGAACTCTGCTTATGTAGTATCTGGGTGATGAGCACAAGGACCTTATGACAAACTCGGTTAGAGATATCATGTTCCAAAATAATAGAAAGAAATGACTTTCCTATATCCTTTTAAAGGAAATGGAAATATTGAATGAATTAAACTAACAGCTCTAGGGCTATGTGTAAGCCACTTTCTTCTTGTTATTATAAATGTGAATAGTATTCTTTAATCACTAGAGTCTATAATGTTCCTTTCCTTACTTTAACCTTCCTTTATATGCAGCTCTGCTTACTTCTTTAGATCTCCTAATCCTCCTTACACGAATGAATATATTACTCAGATATTATGGTATTTTAAATCCCTATGCTTGATTTCTTCAGCTAATCTTATCTTAACCTCTTCTCTAGAAGAAGAATTTTTACTTTCCTAAATCCGGCATGCACCTGACATGGAGATTTGAAATCTCCATCTCTTGACATATGAAGAGGTATTTTGAAGCACTAATTCTGGTTCAGAAATCCAAAAAAAATCTTAAAGTACAGCTTCATCTCCCCTATGTGAAAACAGTAGGATTATTTTTTATTAATAATTAATGTTTCTTATGCTTTGTCCAATATATTTTTCCACATTAACTTCTTGGGGGTGAATATTACACTTCCCCCAGTATATCTAACCTAATGATACCATCATTAGGTTTCATCAGAATTAATTTGATTCTTATTTTTTTTGTTTCATTCCCTAGGATTAACACTAAAGTTTACTTAAAAGATTTGCTTCTGTCTTCATGATACACAACAAAATATGATTTGGGATCAGAATGTATGGAAAGGAGATAGGGAAAGGGAGAAACAGTGAGCAAAATTGCATAAATAATGTAAACATGCATCTGTCGAATGATTTTTTTCTTGAAACATTAGATCATTTTAAACCTTAGTTGATACACTTGGTTTTAAAACAGATATTCTAGTCTTTAAATTTTCAAGACTTTCTTATCTCTAACAATATTTCTTCAACTACTTGTCTTAACAATCCTTCTATTCTATAAGTGGATCCAGTCATGGTCAAAATGAGTACATTTATTCTACTTAACTCCTCGCTCATCTGTCTTTGCAGCAGAAGCCCAAATATTTGCCTAATGTATTATCTTTATCTGTTTAAGCCATTGCCATACCCTGTCACTGAAGTTATTTGCCCCTTATGGAAGGAAAAAAATGTCTAGAGTTTTAGGTCATGAAAAAGCAATGAAAAAGAAGGGTCCTCATTTACATTTTTGGTTTGTTTTTAACTTTGGGCATGTATGTATGTGTTTCTCCTTTCTCTATAGCATTACTTTCTCTGTGGGGGTAACCAATGGTCCTCAGACTCATGGGTAAATTAAGGAAGTGTCTACCCCAAGCATGTGAAGACTGCCATCCCAGTGGAATGGGTAGATGAGAACAATTTGTTCCAATGGCCATGAAGATGGCTGAAGCAAGTGCTTTGAAGTGCTTAGAGTTTAATCAGACATCAAAGATACAAACGTCATTCACTGCATCCAGAGCCATCCCATCGCCTTGACTTCTGTTTGGCCACTAGACTTTGGTGACTCTGAAGAAGAGAGTGAGACTGACGATTATGTGCAACTATGCCTCACTTAAATCCAATTCATGCAGGAGTCAAGAGATTCCCTTTGATGTTATTGGTTCTCTTTGAAAATGAAGCACAAACAATAACAACAATAAATTTCCCTGTATGTTAATGAATCATTTGCTACTTACTCAGGTTTCAGTGACTTTAATTAAAATCTGATGGATATAGAATGGATACATGAAAGAATGAGTGAATGAATGAATTAAAAAATGTATTTTTTAAGCGCTTAAGTAAAACATGGTTGAGGATTGCCTGAAATCAAAGGCCAGGTGAGACAGTCACTATTTAGTACAGATTAAAGTGTTAAAACTTCTGGAATATAGTTTCTGATTCAATTGGCAAGGCTATGAGCTAAGCTGTAGAGAAGTGTGGCCTTAGGGAGTAATCTGCCCATAAGGAACTTATAAAAATGGTGGAAACAATATTTTTTTCAAATACATCAAGAGGTCCATTTTAGAAAATCAGTTCAAGAACCCTTTCCATAGATATATATCTCAATCCTCTTGTGCCTTTGTCTTTATGGGTTGTAAATGACAAAAAAATCTACAGATGGTGGTAGACTTTGTAGTCATGAACATCTCTGAATTTAGCTAAGCTGCTCCTCAGAAGACAAAAAAGAAAAAAGTGGGCCTATGCTTGATACTTGTTAGGACCGGTTTGAATTTGTACTCACTGGAATAGTCTTTAAAGAATAAGAAGCATTTATTAAGCATTTACTTTGTGTCAAATACAGTTCTGAGTTCAAGGCATACAAATGCAAAATTGAGATAGTCCTTGTCCTCAATGAATTCATATCCTAACTGGAGTCACAGCATATATGGTGGAGTGTCCATGAAGGAAGTTATGGTCTGAAAAGTAGGAAAGATAATGAATAAATCAAACACAGCCATCCATTAATGTACTCTTACCAGATGTAAGAATTACAGTTCACAGAAGATAGGTGAAAGGGTGTAGAGAAGGGAACATTTTGGGCAAAACAAAAAGAAAATGGAGAAGAAAGTTGAAGGTAAAAATGCAAAGTCTCAGAGAGTAGAGAAGATGCATGGCTTAGCTCTTCTCAGACATGACCTCTAAGGTTACTTCTATATTACAATAAGACACTGTAGAAGGGTATGTGATTGGTGACAAGGAGGGAGGTGAGGCAGAAGTGGGAAGGTCAACAAAATCTAAGTAAAAATATATGCTTTGCCACATAGAAATTGGCAAATACAGAGAAGAATTAGAGAGTGGTGTGTTAGATCAGAGTATAAAGGGATTATAATTAGCTTGAGAACGCTACATGTAGAAGTGGTAAATGACATGAGTCCTGATGGATGAGGAGTTCAATTTTTGGAAATGTTAAAAAATGGAGGTAGGGGGTAGTGCATTCCAGGCAAAGGAACAGTTTATTCAAAGTGACAGAGATAAAAATCCTGGGACACATTTGGGGAAAAGTGAAGAGAATAATGTGGCTAAAGCATAAGAAACATGAAGTGTCAGAGTTGGAAAAGAAAGGTTGGGGCTACATTACTTGGGGCTTTGAATGCTGGGCCAAGGAATTTTTTCATAAGTTTGGCTTTTTTTTCTTAAATGATATATTATTATTGGTTGCTTTAGTGGTTGTCTCCACATAGGTAAAGATGATCTATGATCCTCAACCCAAGAGCTCTAGGATTAGCAGTACCCTCCAAACCACTAGCCAAACCCAGACACTGATGCTCCAGGGAAGTATTTCTTAATGAAATTCTGTTTGGTAACTCCCTCTGCAGCTACTTATCCCAAGCTACTGAAGATCTAGAAAATAAAGTTCTCGACATCAAAATCTTAGCACTAGTAATGGCCTGACATTAGAAACAGATAAGGTTTTATCAATGGAAATGATATTAAGTAAAATTCTTGTCCATCTGCCTTTGCCATAAAATTCAAAGGTCCACCGAAATTTTCTGTCTGACTTGAAGCTGAAATGTCCTACAGGTGTTGTCTCTCTTGCTTTTCTATTTGTGTCCTTAGCTCTTTTTTTTTGGGGGGGGGGGGGTGAGGCAATCAGAGTTAAGTGACTTACCCAGGGTCACACAACTAGTAAGTATCAAGTGTCTGAATCCAGATTTGAACCCAAGTCTTCCTGACTCTACGACTGGTACTCTATCCACTGCACTACCTAGCTGCTCCCAATCCCCAGTTCTCTTTAGGAGACATTAGGAATGCTTTCTTTGCACTGTGATTAGTAAATACATTATTCATTCACCCATACATTCATATCTTTCCAGAGAATAATTTTAAACCTCTGAGACAATATCCAATGTCTTCTCTATTTGTTATCTGGTTTTATAATACTCCTAGAATAGCCCTATCATGATAGGTCCCTACACATCCATGAGAAAAATATCTCATGTCAGTGCCTTACATAAGCTTGGCACATATAATAGTAACAATCCAATGCAACCAAGACTGTTGCTTTTCCTGCTTGGTAGGTGCTACTAGATGCTAGATACTGCAGATGATAAATAGTTTCCTTTTATAAAGCATTCTGAGGTTTGCAATGAACTTTTCATACGTTATTGCTTCTTCCTCACAAAAACCTGTTTTACAGATGAAGATATTGAGGCAGACAGGGGACAAGTATTTGCCCATGGTCACAGCTGGTGAGTGCCTATGTCTAGACTGAAACTCAACTCTTCCTGACTCCAGGTCCAGGACTCATTGTATCCACTAAGCCCCCTAACTGTCTGTAGATACAAAGACAAAATTAAAAATAGCCCCCGTCCTCAAAGAACTTATATTCTACAGGTAGATAGATAAGGAATTGGGAGAAGGACCACTTCAGTGAGATTTTTATTTGTGGAGATGATATTTTACTTGTTGGGAATATTGTGTTAGATGCCATGATTGATATCTCAATTGATATCTCAAATAGCTGCTAGTAAGAGAAGAGAAGGTGGGAATCCAGTCATTCAGGCAAGAAACATTCAGTGCTTATCATATACCAGATGCTTTGCTAACCACTGGGGATACAAAGAAAAGTAAAAGTTAGTCCTTTACTCTCTCAAGAAGCTAACAGTCTGATGGGAGAAACAACATGCAAACAATTATGTGCAAACAAGCTCTATACAAGATAAATTGGAATTAATCAGAAGAAGGTGGGCACTAGAATTAAGAGAGATCAGGAAAGGTTAGAACTGAATCCTCTGAATCTTCATGCCAGGAGAGTATAGACATAGATCCAAGAGCCACATCAAGCTCACAGGACAGAATGCATTTCCTTCCCTACTTAAATTCAAATCTAATCCAAGTACATTTATTAAATACCTATAACACATTCTACACAGTTTTGGAGATATAAGACCCAAAAGAGTACAGTTGCTGCCTTCCAAGGAATTTATATTTGACTGCACATGCCTTTATTCTCAGAAAACACATAAAAATATCTTTCCCTCCAAACACAGTGATTAGCAGGCAAAACAAAAGACTAAGGCTAATTTTAAGGTCTCCTCCTAATCAAATGATGGTCCACAACCAATGTAAAAGATAAAGATACATTGAGCTTGAAGGTCCCAATTCCTCTATACTGACCCTTATCTGAGTTTAACTGTTAATTTTCCCTGTGCCCTTGTACAAATCTCTTTAGACTTCTGTAACTAGAGATCATTGTTTGAATAGCAACAAAGGGAATGGTTGTGAAATTCTAAGTCTGTGTAGTGTAAGGATACAAAAATCTATAACTCATTCCTGGCTGCTTGCCCGTACTTCTTGCTCATCTCATGAAATTGGCAAATGAGGCCAATCTAGACATCTTATTCTCTTCCATCAACAAACAGATAGATAAGTCTCTTGGCTTGCCAACCACAACCTGATAACGATTACATTTTGAATGCAAATGTGGAAGCTTCATAAGGCAAAAACAATTGGCCTGGAGATTTCTGCATGTGAGCAAGTGTGTGTGTGTGTGTGTGTGTGTGTGTGTGTGTGTGTGTGTGTGTGCGTGTATGTGTGTGAATATACTGTACCTGTTTGCTTGCTATTCTAATCAAAGTTTCACAAAGAGCTATAAATGTAAAACAAGGAATAGTTAATTCTAGGGGAGTTTTAACATACTTCTTTAGTTTGACACATAGTGGGTAAATTTAAACAGGCTCAAAGAATGTGGCACATATTGATAGAAGTCTGAGTGTCACAGGTTTAAGCTATTGATTTAAACATTTAAAATTATTTAGAAACTATGACAATTAATTCTTACTGTTATTGAACCACTGTAGGTATACATAGTACTTTTAATTTTCCTAAGTGCTTCCATTTATGTTATTTCCCTTTCAAATGCCAAAGAAATCTTGTAGAATAAATTTTGGGATTCACTTCCTGCCCTTTCAATTAACCAGGCATCTCTCCTGAAGTCAAAGTGTTTACTAATAATGACCAAAAAGCAAACGAGGTTGAAATCCATACTGTCACCCAACCGTAAATAGTCAAGCATTTCAAGAGCCCTTCGGTATTTTCTCAGTTTCATCTAGCAGATTAACTTTTATTTATTTGATTGGTTTTAGCTTAAAAAGAATCCTCTACTGTATAAGTTCAGTTCTATGAAGGAAATATGCCTGAGATCTGCATAAACTATAAACTTATCTGTGGAGGATGAGAGGCAGCCTACCTCAAAGATAGCTCAATAAAGTATTTTGCTTCAAAGATTTTATTAGAGTTTGTAAGCTAAAAGATCTTACTTTGCCTGAATGAACACATTTTTAAGCTATGCTTCACTTGAAACCATACTTGGAATGAATTGAATAATTTTCAGAGGATGTTGTCCTTTTTACATTATATTTGTGATTAAATGATTAACTGTAAGAATGATGCAGACTCTGATTGGACCACAAATGCAATTGAAACCATCTCCTAAATTGGAAATTCATGCTTTTCTTGGACCTTTTTTGGGATCATACATGACTACCCTCCCCATCCATTTTCCATCATTTCTGAATACTAGCAAAGTAAAGGAGGGAGAAATATTGAAAATACTTTCCAAAAGCCTTGATATGGCAAAACCCTCCCAGACCTTATGCTTAGCTATTAGCATCACAATTGAACAATTATTTCAACACTTTAGATGTTTTCTGCAGATCTTTTCAAATATGTTCTAAAGAGCACTCTTTACTTTGCACTCACTTCACACAATTATCCACCATGGGGACTTTTAACCCCTTGGACCATTCATTCCAGTCAAAAATTCTGAAGGGCAAATTCAAAGAAAAAACCTGAGCCATCATGTTACATTGACTGTGAGGAAGGACAGAAAAGGTTATATTCAGTCTGAGCCCACAAACTGTAAAACTGTGGCAATTGTCTTCACTATTCTGCCCAAGGCCCTCTTTTACTTCAACTCTTTAAACACCAACTTCAATTCTATACCTTGCCTTCTGTGCCTATATTTCTATACTATACTATGATACATTGAAAATTTCTTTATTTTTGATTCCTTTGTATTTAAATGCAGTGTATTTTTCTCCATTATTATATCCCTTTGCAAAAAGCTTCCTGTGCCCTTGTTTTTAAACTCCCTACAGTGTTAACTATAGAGTTCTTAGCCCTTACAATGATAATTAATTTGGAGGACACTTAAAAACTGCCTGAGTGGGCTTGATTATTGATACTTCATTTTATTTACTTACTCTTTATATATTCTGTTCAAAAATTGGCTAGCTTGCTTTAATTTTGAGCAATATGTTGTTTTATATGAGCACTTTTCTGTCACCCTGAGCCATCATGGAAAGAGCCCTAGATTTAAATGCCAGAGGATGTGAGTTCAAATCCTCCACCTGTTATTTTCCATGTGACCTTTATTAAGTCATATCCTCTCACTGGGTTTCCATTTCTTCATCTGCAAAATTGTGGTGTTTTTATTACATGAGTCCTTTCATTTCTTAGCACTCTGTCTAGGATTCTATGAATGATTTAGCAAGGAATTAGTTAAAAATTGAAGTATGCAGACAAGCATTGGATCCACACAAGATGTCCAAATAATTATTTGGACCAAATTTAATTGAAATGGGTTGTAGTCCTGTCTTTAATGAACTGACTAAGTAGTTGTGTGTACCTTGGAATAAAGTGAGATCCATATTATAGTCTATTAAAATGAGAAAAATAAGATTGAAAGTTAAATATACTTATTCTCAAAGATATCCAGTTAAATTTTTTGGTTTGGAAAAAAAAAACACATTGAGGAATTGTTGAAATGTATTATTTAAAGGATAGAAAAAGGAACTTGAAAGTCAAGACAGGTTCAGTACGCTTGAATTGAAGCAGATCCAGAAACATGGACAAATGAAAATTGGCAAATTCTTGTTTTTCCATATCACACTAAAACAAATGAAAATGAATTTCTACCAGAATAGGAAAAATCTCCCTTTGTTTACTAATTTTACTTAATATGTCAATAAAATAAAGGTCCAGACTAAAATAATTCTCGAACATGTGGTGCCCCAAGAAGAATGTCAACAGGGGGTGGTGGATGGGGGAAAGAATATTAATTTCCTCGTCAACATTCAACAAAACAAAACATGGTCATGACTAGTGGTGGGGGATGTGCCCATGAAGTTAATTTTAGATGTGGCATCTGATATAAGGTATCTCTGGGAGAAGTTTAGGCAGTTGAATACATTAAGAACTATACCAAATCAAATCAATGTTATTTGAACATTTGTTAATATATTTTATCTGGATGACTTCTAGGAATGAATGATTGTGATATAGTTATTAAAAATGGTAACATTTTAATTTGTTAAGAGATGAGACAAAATTTCATCTCCTTGCAAACCCTAGATATGGTAACACTGATCTAGAATACAAAATATTTTGGGGTGGGTTGGTAGTGTAACGGCAAGCAAAGAAGTACTTAACATTTTGTTTCAGTTCAAATTTCTTTTAAGCCTTGCCCATGATTATATCAAGTCTTTGTTAAGAAACAGAACTTTTAAACTCTAAAACTTATGAATCCTAGAACTTGTGAACTCCTGTTGCTGATGAAACAGGAGGGGGAGGAGCTGATGACCATATATAAGCAGATGTCCAGGATGGAGAGAGCAGAACTGAGAACTGAGGAGAGAACTCTTTTGTTGGCAGAGATGAGAAGGAGAAAACTTGTTGTATCCTGGCACTCTATGTTTGTCTGTTCTTTCTGTGTTGCTGTTTGTTTTTGATACTTTGTACAGAAGCCCTGGGACCTTACTGGAAGCCCTGAAAGAGGGTTTTCTGGTTGTCTGTCTACAGAAGACCTGGAGGAGGGTTTCTGAGGTCCTGAAAATTTACCAATGATTTGTGTTGACCTTTTGCATCTTGTGGGTTTGTGTTGATTTCTATGTTGATGATTTTTGTTGACCTCTTCAACCTTGTTTGTGTGTCTCTGTTGATTTCACAGGCAGATAGTGAATTGATGATGGTGCTGGCAATGTGTATGAATGTTGTTTTGGCTCTGTTAAGCTTTGTCTTTCCAGAAACAGGAATTGTGAAGGACTTGAGGTGGACTGGACACTGTGAGCTTCAGTATGGAACAGGAACTGATTGAGGTGCTGGACAAAGAGCTGAGAGCTGCCTGTCTTTGAATCCAGGTGATAGTTGGGTGGATGTGGGCAGGAGCTGGGACCATGGAAGAGGAACCATGGAAGCTGAAAGCCAGCCTCCAGTCAAGATGAAAAGACCTCTTGTTGGGTACTTAATACTGACTGAGAAGATTATGATTTACTGTGACCTAGGGGTGGAGAATTTTCACCTTTGTACTTTGTGTCCCTTAACAAGGCCTGTTCCTTAAGGATGATTGAGTTAAAGACTTACTTAATGATACCTTTTGCTTAAAACTATGTGGCCACACCACTTTCAGCACTTTGGTGAAAACTACGTGGCCACTTTAGTGATAAGTTGTTATCATTGTGAATGCTGTACTTTGATTTCTGTCAATGTTCTGTCTTACTTTATTACTGAATAAATAGAGAGTTCACTCTACTATGTATAGTGAATCAGAACCTTGAAGCTGTTCGCAGAAGCAGTCCTCTGGAAAGCAACTCGTGCTTGGCTTTATGGGTGGTTAATCTTAATGAATAAAATTTTGGAAGTTTATGAAAATAATACCTCCTAAAACAATTATAGGCATGAGAAGAAAAAATAAATTTAAAAATAATTTGAAGAAAGATCTACCAATAAAAATTATTTCAAGATAATTTCATGGTAAAAATGAAAGGGAGACAACAAATAGATGGAAAAGGAGAAGGGAAAAGTAACGGCTTTTACAACACACTCTTTTCTCTGTTAAGGAAAATAGATTCATCCCATTTGGACTTTAGAAGTACAGTCCTAGAAATACAGAATGAAAAATTAAAATGGTGCTTAATTAAACAGAGATGGGAAAAGCAGCTAGAGTAGACTAGCTATACACATGGAAGGATCATGTTGGAGCCAAAAAAAAAAATGAGGAAACAATTATCAAGGCACATGAACTAGAAGAGGATGCCAAAGACCCAGAAAATCTCTCAGATTGTATTATTGCCTGAACAAAGTAACAACAACAGAAAAATATACATAAAACCCATTTATATCCCCTTCAGCTCTACAAAATTTTTATGCAAATAATTTGCACATATATTTATACCATCCTTGATGGAGAAGTGAGAAGAAATCAGGTAGTCTATCACAAATGATCCAGAAAAGATCAATCCATCTCTTTATGATTACAAAAGTAACTAAAAGTATAAGGAAATAAATACTCAACTCTGCTTATTGTTTGTGGATTTTAAAGAGATATTTTATGTAGTTGAGTATGTTTATACCTAGAAGACTCCCTCTGACAAGATGACTCCTGTACATATGCTAAAATCATGTAAGATTACTTGAGAGGATTACTATTTGATCAATTAATTATCTGATTAATCAAGTGAGACTTAAAAACAGAGACAATGCCCAATGTATAGCCAGGTGCTCAATAAATGTTCAGTACATTTGAATTAGGGTAATTGTAAATGATTTTGGTATTAAATTGTTAATTTGATACAAGCAAAACTCTAGTGCTATTATTATGGGGGTATGTGCTATTATTATGGGGGATGTCCAATTCAGACTACCAGTCAAAGTGGAATTCTTTCCAGACACAAAAGGTACACCTTATGCATCTCTATCAACACTGACATAATTCTTTCAAGTGTTAGAACACAATAGAACCTACTTCATGAAATCCAAAATCATACAAAGGAATTATACCTTATCTTACCTACCACATAGGAAAAACTGAGTGGAGGATGAATGACTCTTGTCCAGACTGGGAATGGGGAACCTGAGGACTTCTAGGTTCTTGGGTGTGACCTTTTGACTGAGTCCAAGTTTTACAGAACAAATCCTTCTATTAAGGAGATTTGTTCTGTGAAGTTTGAATTCAGCCAGAAGGCCACACTTGAGGACCTAAAGGGTCACATGTGGCCTCAAGGCCTCGGGTTCCCCTCCCCTGGCCCAGACTTGGACAAAAAAGGTATTGGACACATCCATCAGTGTGTGTAGATAAATAGATAGATAGATAGATAGATACATAGATAGAGTATGTGTATATGTGTGTATGCATATGTATCTATCTATAGCTATATACATATATATACACATACACATACACATACCCATACATATACATATACATATACATAATACATATACATATACATCTTGGACAGAAACTGCAAATGGAAAATTACATGGAACCACAATTTAAAAGGAGGTAGGCAGACTAGGATTGCCTTGGGAGAAACTGCAGGATTCTTTAATGACCCTAACTTCTTCTTGAAATAAAATCCTATCTGCTTACCACCAACATTCTTTG
>JAQQSV010003054.1:0-18361 GCA_028646515.1 Pseudochirops corinnae | reverse complement strand
GGCAGCCTTTCCAAGCAAGCCCTCTCAGCCTTCCAGGCAAGCCCTCTCAGCCTTCCAGGTGGCCCTCACCAGATTCTGGTCTCAGGAAAACTCTAACTCAGTTCTCAGTCAGTTCTCAGCTTCCAGATGCTGGGAGAGAAACTATCTCTCTCTCTCTCTCTCTCTCTCTCTCTCTCTCTCTCTCTCTCTCTCTCTCTCTGTCTCAGCCTGCTTCAGTCTCCACAATTCTTCCTTCAGCAGAAGCAGCATTCCAATTCTGTCTGTCTGTCTCTGGAATTCTTGCTTATGTACACACCTCAGCCAATCTCTTTCTTCCACATCAACAGGGGAGTTCATGCCTTCTTAACAGTGGGACAGAGTTTGCACCTTCCATGTGCTAAATATCCTGCTAAACTGATTACTCTTACACTAAGAGAATCTAAGTAGCTAAACTATGTAAGAGAACACCATGTATGGATCTAGGCTGATTTGCTCATGCTTATAAAATTATTATGAGAATCAGGTACAAAAATGCAGACAACTAGGCATCATCAGAGTATTAACAGGGAACAATCATGTTTTCTCAGGTAGTAGTCTATAGTATATCACATCTTTAAAATAGCATGATTGACTCAAAATGGTAGAGAGTAACTCTAACACATTTATTATTTAAAGAATATATATGTATATATGTATATAAAGAATATATATATAACATTTTTTGAGTGAACACCCTATTAAAAGGCTGTGTTGTTGTATTTGTCCCTTGTTCTCAAAGAGGACCACGACATCAGGGAGATGATGACATGACCTGCAGTTGATTTTGAGTGAGGGAAGACTGTACAACATCACCAGCCTTACTTTCTCCTCCAGAGCCATCTGGTTTCAGTGACCAGATATTCATCAGGATGACTGGAGAGGGCCCAAGGAGTCAGTAATGGGAGACCCTGGTCCTTTTAGGCTAAGGTCTTTTCAGGTTCTCACTTTGAGTGAGGCAATGCCCACTCAGTGAATTGGCCTCTTTAAGAAGTGGGCCCACTGTCTTTCAGGAGAAAGGCCACATTCAATTAAAGAAAGGATCAAAAAGTGGGCATTTGAGAAGGAATCTAAGTAATATTATTTAAAGAAGACTAAAGACAAGCAGTGGAAGTTGTAAAGAATTTGGAATTGAGATAAATGAAAACTTATTTTCTTAGAAGGAATAGAACATACATATGTTTCCATTTATAGATGACACTATGATGATGACATCCAGCTCTGAAATATTAAAGTGAGCCCTGAGAGAGATCTATAACAATTCAAAGGAGTTTGGCCTAACCATATATGGAGGAAAAATCAAGGGAACGGAAAATGTTTATTATACCCATTATGAGATTGTCCATCTGCTTTTGTCTGTTTATGTGTCTCTGTCTATCTGTCTGTCTGTCTATCTATCCCCATAGAAGTGCCTATCTATCTCCATATAAGTGTGTGTGTATGTATGTGTGTATGTGTGTGTGTAAAATGCCAAGCAAAAGCAACTTCCAGTTTCAGATCACAAGCATAAAAAACTCCATTTCTTCAGTGACAAATTAAGGAAAAACATTCACAGAATAGAGAAAATCAAAATACAGTGTAGCTCATTCAGTTAGCAAGTAAGTTCTCAATTCAATCCAAGTACTACTCCACCTCTGGTCAGTACTTTAGTCAAAATGATGAGGTGCAGGCTCTGGGAACCCCCTTGAGTTCTCCCCTTGAATCTTTGAGATACAGGCTCTGAGAAACCCCTTGAACACTGATTAAATCTTCCCACTTGATGAAGCATTTGCAGAGGCCATAAGCTTTCACTGTGGCTGGGTCCAAACCTCCGTTACTACCCTAGCCCTCCATTGTCCATTTACTTCCCACCTTTGAGCCTATCAAAATATCAATCCACCCTTGCATTGACCTCATTAACTCCTCCTGAAGACCCTCCCCAAACTCATTACTGGAGTCTGACCTCATTGACTCCTCTTCCTGAAGACCCTCCCCAAACTCCTCCTCCAGACCACCACTAGATTCCTTCCACACCCTTTCTGCATATAAGATCCCTTCTTGCCCCCATGTGTGTGAGAGCACCACAGAATTTTCTAGCACAGACTTACTTTGTGTCTAAATACAAGTGAACTTTTAATAAACTTTACTTTTCTTTGGCTGAGAAGATTTGAGTCAAATCCATTCAGCTGGACCTGGCGTGTTGGTATTTTGGGGTCTCTAGAGCACCCCTAACCCTAACTTCTTCAAAAGTAGCTCACCCCTGGGCAGTCAATTCAATCCAAGTACTACTCCAACCCTGGCTAGTACATTAGTCAAAGTAGCCCACCCCTGGGCAGTACATTCATTTAGAAAGTCCTAAAGCCTCTCTTCTCAAATGGAGATTAGTTTCCAATCATAAACAAAGTACATTCATTTGGTCAGTCACAGAACACAAAAAGTCAAAAGTTTCCCACCTGTTATAGGAATCTGAAGATCTTCCCTGCCCCTAGGCCCTTTGCCAAAGTGGCTATGTGACTCTGAGAACCTTCCCTGATTTGAAAATATACTCTGCCCCCTAACAGGGTGAATGTGGTCATGTGGAGCCTGTGGTGGGAGGCTTGTTTTTCGTGCCTTGTAGCTTTGTGATTGGGCAGTGGGTCAAGAGGACTGTGACATTCTCTGAGCCGGGAGAAGGCTATATATATGCCCTGATATGAGGTTGTGAAGTTTTGTGTTGGGGCTCACTTTGAGAAGAGTTGTGTGATTTGACCAGATGAGACTCTCGGAAACCATTGAGTCCCCTGGCTTTGAAAAACCCAGATGTTGGTGCTTCCCTCTCTGATAACTGAAGAGGTATGGATGTAATGGTCAGATGGTTTGGAAGCCTGTCTGCTGATCTGTTTCTCTGTCTGCTTGTAACTTGTGCTTATAATTTGTGTTTGTATTGTGTTTGCATTCTCTGAAGTTCAGGGTGCTGACTTTTCCCCCTGAACTAAGGTAAATTATGTGTTTGATTGATTAAAGTGAGATTGTTAACCCATTTTGAATTCCTTTCCTTTAGAAAAGCAGATCTAAGAACCTGTGCTAGCAGCCATCCTGGGTATGCTAGGGTGCTTGCTGATACACCACCCTTGGATTACAACTGAATTACAATTATCATCAGTTAATGCCAAGCACCTTCTCAAAAGGCGCAATGGAGAGCACAAAGGCCATCTACCCCTAAGCTACCACAAGGTTAAGATAATCATCCCAGCATTTAATACTCAAAGAGAGGTCTTTTCTTCATCTTGATGGGAGGCAAATTCTCAGCAATCTTGCTTCCTGGGGAGACAAAACTTAACAAAGCCACAATATACATTGCCAGTGTCCTCATTAATTCACTTTCTGGCTGCAGAACAGTCCCAGACCCCCTGAAAACATCAGTAAGACCCTCTTCCAGGATTTCTGTACACATACAACAAGAAAATCCTTCTTCAGGGCTTCTGAACCAACAGCAATGTTCCAGGACCTCTGCAACAACAGCTCTGTCCTTCACCAGCAGATAAATCTGGCAAAACAACATCAAAACAGACAGACAAAATACTGGCATGAGAGCCATGTGTCCCCAGTCCTCCGCAGGTCCAGGTGGCAGTTCTCAAAAGTCCTGGGCAACTTCAACTGGCCCTCAGCAGTCTCTCAGCAACTCTGACCCCTGGCAATTCTTCTTTCTTTCTGCCTCCATGATGCTGCTCCCCAAAAGTTCTTCTGGCCTCTCTTTGATTGGACCTTCTCTCTGCTTGGGCTTCTCTCTAAATCCATGACATCAGCTCCTTCCAGTTCAGCCCTCTCTCTTCACAAGTCCATCCCACAAGTGGGATTCACAAGCTCTGGGTTTTATCACTCAAGCCAAAAACCAAGCCAATACAGGGGCGTCTCCAAATTCCATTATCATTACAGTGTGAGTGTCTGTGTGTGTGTGGGTGGGGGGTGGGTGGGGTGGGTGGGTGGGTGTGTACAGGTGATACAAATGAAGTTAGCTTAGACTTGTACAGGAGGAAGAGAGAAGGCAAAATTGAGCTACAAACCCAATACCTCTGAAAAAAAGCTTATCTTTCCACCTAAATCTAAACTGTCCTTTCCTTACTTTGCTGTTTTTGTTGTTGTCAACACCTTTCACTTAATCTTTCACATTTGTGGTATTGATGTTTTATTTAATTCTTCCATTTCCCTTACTTATCATGTCTAATCTTTTAGCAGGTCTTCCCAAACATAGGTTATTAATAGCTTCTGTTATTGTGAAGACCTCTTAACTGAACTTTCCACCTCTCCTCTTATCAGCATTATTCATACCACTGCCAAAATAATTTGTCTGGTGTATCACACAATTAGAAATTTATAAGTCTTTCAGAGTTGGAAAGACTTCAGTGGTCATCTAGTCCAACACATTACCAAAAAGGAATCTCCACATGATGATCTAGGCTCTCCTATTCCACATCTAGATCTGCTCCTGTAGTTTTTTTTACTCAGAGACTGCAGTGTCTGCTTGTTGCCTACTAAGTAGAGTTGGAACTCTAATGCGTGGTCAGCAAAATTCTTTACAATCTAGTATCATAAATTTTTTATGTCCTTGTTTCATATTAATTCCTATCTCTACAGATTTGCTGCCTCCCACCTTTATGTCTTTGTTCTCACAGCTCCTTATATCTGTAATCCCCTACCATCTCCTCTTTATATGCTAAATTTCTTAAGTCTAGCTCAAATAACATCCCCTTCTCTGAGCCTTCCCTGATTCTCTAGGATAGAAAGGGCCTTTCTTCTTGCAGCTAACAATTTTTGTCTTAGAAGTCAATAATAGTTATTACTCTTTAAACATTAATTAAACACTTACTATGTGTCAGGAATTATTTAAAATGTTGGAGGTCTAAATATGCAAAAAACAATTCCTTCCTTCAAGGAACTCACAATCTAGTGAAGGAAGACAACACACAAATTAAAGCTGAAAAGGCAGGGTACTCACCATAGTGGAAGTATGTTGAAGTCAAAGGATTACCACAAAAAATGCTATATAAGTACATATATATTAAACAAACATTTTAGTATACTATGGCATTTTACTCTAATATTTAACGTTTAATATTAAAGATAACAAAGTATAATGGTTAGATTACTGAACCTGAATGCAAATCCAGTCTCAGACACTTAAAAAGATAAGTCACCTTGGGCAAGTTACATGACTCTATTTGCCTCGGTTTCCTCATCCTCAGCTAGAGAAGGAAATGACAAACCACTCCGGAATCTTTACTGAGAAACATTAAATGGGGCCATGAAGAGCTGAACCTTACTGAAATGACTCAACAACAATAAAAGTCCTACACATATGTCTAAAAGAACTCAGCATAAATGAAATCATATTTATCTGAAAAAGATTTTGGGACCTTAGTGGCTTATAAACTCAATATGAGTTGTGATCTTATAACATAAAGAGTGACCATATCTTGCATTAAAAAATATGACAAAACAGGAAAATGACAAGTGCTGGAGAGGATGTAGAAATGCATTGTTGGTGGAGCTGTGAACTGATACAACCACTCTGGAGAGCACCCTAGCATACCCAGGATGGCTGCTAGCACAGGTTCTCAAAATGGGTTAACAGTTTTAACTTTAATCAATCAAACGTATATCATTTACCTAGTTCAGGGGGAAAAGTGAGCACCCTGAACTCCAGAGAATACAAACAGAATACAAACACAAGTTACAAGCAGACAAAGAAACAGATCAGCAGAGGGGCTTCTAACCATCTGACTATTACATCCATACCTAGTCAGTTGCCAGAGAGGGAAGCATCAACATCTGGGTTTTTCAAAGCCAGGGGGCTCAATGGCTTCCCAGATTCTCGTCTGACCAAATCACACAACTCTTCCCAAAGTGAGCCCCAAAGCAAAACCTCACATCAGGGTATATATAGCCTTCTCCTGGCTCAGAGAATGTCACAGTCCTCTTGACCCACTGCCCAAACACAAAGTAATAAGGCATGGACATTCCTGAAGAACAAGCCTTCTGCCACAGCCTCCATGTGACCACATTCAGCCTATTAAGGGGCAGAGTATACTTTCAAATCAGGGAAGGTTCTCAGAGCTACTTAAGCCACTTAAGCAAAGGGCCTAGGGGCAGGGAAGATGTTCAGATTCCCATAACAGAGAGCAATATGGAACTATGCCCAAAGGGCTATAAATAATACCATACCCTTTGACCCAGTAATACCACTTCTGGGGTTGTATCCCAAAGAGAACATAGAAGTGGGAAAAGGACCCATATGTACAAAAATATTCATTGCAGCTTTCTTTGTGGTAGCAAAAAACTGGAAATTTAGGGAATGCCCATCAATGGGGGAATGGTTAAACAAGTTGTGGCATGATGTGTGATGACCAACCTTGACAAACTGGACTCTTCTCAGCAACACACAGCTATAAGACAGCTCTACAAGTCTCAGGATGGAAGGAAATATCTACATTCAGAGAAAGATCTAGAAAGACCGGAGTTTAAATGGAGACTGAAGCAATCTACATGCTATCGTTCTTTTTCACATTCGATTTTCGTTCTTTGTTCCCATTGTTTACTCCATTGGTTACAACCCTTCTATACAACCAGACTATCGTACAATGTGGAAGTACCTGCAGATCCTATACATGATTACATGCCACCGTGGTGGGAGTGGGAAAGGGAGGGGAGAAAATCTGAAACTCAAGGGATTATGGAACTGAATCTTGTAAACTAAAAGTAAATAAACAAGTCAATGAAAAAAAATATTATCTAGGGATGGCTAGGTGGTGCAGTGAATAGAGCACTAGCCCTAGAGTCAAGAGAACCTGAGTTCAAATCCAGCCTCAGTCACTTAACACTCACTAGTCATGTGACCTTGGGCAAGTCATTTTAACTCCAATTGTTGTAATGGTAATAGAATTTGGAGATGCCCCTGAACTGGCTTGGTTTTGAGGTTGAGTGTTAAAACCCAGAGCTTGTGAATCCCACTTGTGGGATGGACTTGTTGACGTGAAGAGAGGGCTGAACTGGGAGGAGCCATGAATTGGGAGAGAGAGCCAAGTATAGAGAAGGTCAGAAGGACTTTGGGAGAGCAGTATCCAGTGTTGTGGAGCCTGAGTTGCTGAGAGAAAGACTGCTGAGAGCCCATTGGAGCTGCCTAGGACTTTTGAGAAGTGCCAACCGGAGCTGTCAAGAACTGAGGAGGCATGGCTGTGATGCCAGTATTTTGTCTGTCTGTTTTGATGTTATTTTGCCAGATTTGCCTGCTGGTGAAGGACAGTGCTGCTGTTGTAGAGGTCCTGGAACCTTGCTGTTGGTTCAGAAGAAGGATTTTCTTGTTGTATGTTTATAGAAATCCTGGAAGAGGGCCTTGCTGAGGTTTTCAGGGGTTCTGGGACTGTTCTATAGGCAGAGAATGACTTGATGTGGACACTGGCTATGGCTTTGTTGAGCCTTGTCTCCCCAGCAACTGAGATTGCTGAGGGCTTGCCTCGGGTCAAGATGAAAGAAGAGCCTTTCCTTGGGTATTCAATCCTGAAATGATATCTTAACCTTGTTACAACTTAAGGGTGGATTGCCTTTTGTGCTCTTTTTGAGCATTTTTGAGATTCAGGGGTGGGAAGCCTTTGAGTTTTTTGTGCTCTGTGATTGACCAGATGAATGTACTTTGTTTATGATTGGAGACTATTCTCCACTTGAGAGGAGAGACTTTGTTGATTGACTAAATGTTCTGCCCAGGAGTGGGCTACTTTGACTAATGTACTGGCCAGGGGTGAGATACTTGGACCTTGATACTTTGCAATTGAATTGAGAACTTACTTCCTAAATGAACAAGTTACACTGTATTTTCACTTTTTCTGTTCTGTGAATGTTTGCTGAATAAATGGGGTTTGCTAATCCAAACCTTAGAAGTTGCCTTTGCTTGGCATTACAATTGCCCTGCCTTTCCCCCTCCAAAAAGCAAAAAAAAAAAATATTATCTGTAATGAGGGAAATAATGACTCTACTGTACTTTGCTTTGGCTAGTCCAAATAAGGACTATTGTTTCACTGGTAGTGCTAAAAATTAGGAAATATACCTCTAACCCAAGATCATCCACATAAGGGAAACCAAGATGGTAAAAGATTTTGAATTCATATCATACAAGCATTAGTTGAAATTACTGGAGAGGTTTAGCTTAGAGAAGAGAAAATTTAGTGGTGAGCACATGTAGAAAATGTGGAGAGGTAGATTTTGACTCATGGTAAAAAAAAAAAACAAAACTATCATTAGAACTACCCATATGAAGAATGAAATGCCTTGGAAGATTTATGATTGTCCTCCTTGTTAGAGAAGTCTTGATGACTGTTTTTGGAGGTTTTTTTAAATTTCTTTTACATAATTTATAAGGTAGATTCATATTACAATAGAGAAGCTTTAAGGCCACTTCAAATTACGAGACTCCCTGATTCCTTAATTCAATGGGAATGAGGAAGGAAAGTCCGCTGGGAAATATTCTGGGGTTTGAATTGATAAGATTAGGACAAATATGTCATGGTAGCACTGGTGGTAGAGAGGAGGGGAAAATGGAGATGGAGAAGGTAGAAATGACTCCAGTTTTTAAATCAAGGGATCATTGAAGCTACTTGTGATCTACCATAATGAAATAATATTACTTCTTGAAATAATCAAGAAATTATATTTAATATTTTATAATTCCTGTGTATATAGAAGATATTTAAGAGTTAGTTAATAAAAGATTTTCTAAAGGGAAAATCAAATCAAACAATTTATTTGCTATAATTCTTTAAAGAATGACAACAGTGTATATTTGAATGAATGCAATATTCTCCTCATTCTTCTAAAGTCACCAATTCCTAATCGGTCAAACCAGTCTAGATTTACACAGTGTTAAAAATACTGTTTGAAATTCTCTGTCCAGTAAAACAACAAACTGACTGAAAAAGGGGAACAATCCACTTGTGACTCCTAAGATATAAACCTGGTTCATTGCCCAAATTTTTCACTTTTTGGCATTGTGCAAACACAGTTTAAATGTGAAAAATAGTAGTAATGAGCCTAATTCCACATCTTCTGTTGAAATACATGTTTCTTCTTTGCATAATGACCTTTGAAATCAATAGGGCTTTATAAACAAAGAAACATTTGGCACTGTGAAAGCAATATCAATTACACTAAAAATGAATAATTTTAGAAAGCATTTTAAAAGATTTATTTAAAGTGGCATGAGAATAATTAGACAAAAATAATCATAGGTTGCTCTGAAATTACAGAGCTGGTGTCAACCATTCTGAAAACAATACATCTATTTAAAAGCATTTTCTATTGAATAACTAAGCTATTGCTTCTTCCTTTATAGACTACACAATATTCTGTTTGTCCTGGCCTTAGACCCCTGCCTCCTTGGTGGGGAACAGTGTCATGTAGCAGGAAGAATACTTGGACTTGCATGCAGGAGAGAACTGGATTCAAATGAGATAATGTCTATGAAGCTCTTAGCCAATTTTAATGTATTGCATAGATGTCAATTATGCTTCTTTAATGACCTTGCCTCTGATACACACTGGGCAGGGCGTTTAATGCTTTTGAATCTTAGTATGCTCTCTGCAATGGGAATAGCAAAACTTACTTCCCTACCTCATTGGGTTGTTAGGGGAATGGAATTATGAATGCAAGAAGGGAATTATGAATACAAGGTGCTTTATTGACCGTACATTGTCAAATAAACCTCAAATATCATTATTGTTTTTTATGAATTGTATGATGTAACCCATCATCATTTCATCTACATGATTTATGTGTTACTATTTCTAGTAATTTGTTTTTTTTTTTGTTTCCATTCTTAATATGTTGCTAAACAGCATAGGCAAAATTTGAAATAAGCAAAGTTTTCCTTCCATATCTTTTTACCTCCCTTTTCTGTACTCCTTTATTCTGTAAGGAGGAGAGGACACTACCCAAAAAAGTCTCAGTCCAGATAACAATATTGTCTTCTTAGTGCCAACTAATTTGGCTGTTTGAGGAGCCTACTCTGGGTATGTATAAATTGGCCTTTCAATGCCTATCTGATACTTAGCATCTTCATTTTGTCCCTCAGTGGGATTTCATTATTCATATTGGTCTTCACTTTCCTTTCTTTTTCACACCCAATCAGACTTCTATTCTCTGAGCCCTGTGTTTGTTAGCATGCCATCTCATTGCAAATATATAGATTTATGGAACTGGAAGGGAGTTTAAAGGACAGTGCTATCATGATTCTGATTGATCTCCAGAAAATGCATTATAGCTTCTATGAATATCACATGTTACAAGAGAATTCACTATAGTGTATGAACCAACTTATTCGATTTCTAAACAACTATAGTAGTTGGTGGGTTTTGCCCCCTTTTGGTTTGAAACTTGCTTTTCTTTTAACTTATAAACCTCATGCTTATGCCTAACATTCTCACTGGGAAACAAAATGGAATAAGTCTAAACTTTCTTCTATATATTATCTCTTTAAATGTCTAAGAAGTCCTTCACTCTACCATCTATAATGATAAAGGGATTTGAAGATCTTCCCTATCTCTTAATAGGCCTAGGGAATTTTAAGATTTTCCCTGTCTGTAAATGCGTCTCTCACTAGGAGCCCAACCAGAGAAGTTTGCTTGGAGGACAGTTGTTTTTCAGGAAGTCACATACCTTTTATTACTTTGTAATTAGGCAGTGGGTCATGAAGGTTGTGATGTCCTCTGACCCTGGAGAAGGCTATATATATCTTGAGGGAAGGTTTTGCTTTCAGGCTCACTCACGGGACAAAGTTGTATGATTCGGCCAGATGAGACTCTGGGTGGCAGTTGAGCTCCCTGGCTCTGAAAACCCAGATGTTAGTGTGTGGGATAAAGATCCCAAAGACCCTTACCCAAATAAAACACAGAAGTTTCTCCAGGTAGTAACAGAAGCTATTTATTCCTATACAAGTCTTGCGAGAGTTGGGTGCCACCTATCCAGAACATAATACCAGTGTAGGGAGGCAAAGTATAAAATCAAACAAGCAGTTGTATACTCTTGCACAAACAATTCTAGGGCCACCAAAAAAAACCCCAAATCCCCTCCCCAGTAACCAGACCTTCATTCCCATTAGTGGGAAGATGTGTCCTTACAATCCTTTTATCCAATACAAAATTATTTATCAGAAGTAAGCTTATCACAGATTACATGGTTTTTTTCTTGATTACCAGAAAGCAGACAATTTACAGAAACACCTGGCAGACATATTATTTGTTGCAAAAAGTAGGCAATTTATAGATCACTTGTTGCTTTTCTTGTTTACCAAGATAGGCACCTGGCAGACACATTACAGAAAATTAAAATTTGGGCCTATCAAGACTAAAGCCTAGTTCAAGTTTGGTGACTGTCTCCTTTACTTTATGAGAATATTTTCACTTGTTAGTGTTTCTCTTTCTGGTACCTAACTATGTAGGTATATGTGTGTGTGTGTGTGTGTGTGTGTATAGACACATATACACACACATATATGTTCGCTTAAAGTAAGATTGTTAACCCCTTTTGAGTTGCTTTCCTTTAGAATAGCAGATCAAAGATCCTGTGCTAGTAGCCATCCTGGGTATGCTAGGGTGGTTGCTGCTATACCATCCCATTCTGATCTGCCACTTCTGTCATACCATGCTTGTTCCTTTTATTTAGGCTAAACAAATTTCTTTCAAATGATCCTAATTTATAAATTAATTCAATCCTCATACCTCTTCTAATTGACTGTGTCAGGAAACACTCAAGCTTCTCAATATCTCTCCCTGACGATACTGTAGATATTCCCTTATCAGATAGTAAGATTGTGGGACTATTTTCTATTCTCAATGCTGTACTGTTATTACCTATCTCCACTTTAGTCCTACCCCAATGATTCAGTATTGTGGGAGGATGACTACAGGATCTCAAAGGCTTTGGTAAGGCAATACTTAACCAAGCTGGAAAGGCTGCATATTCAGGTGCAATGCTGGGTTATATGTCAGCCATTTGAGGATCAACTTAATTAATTGTGAAGACCATCACCAGATGGTTATTTAATCAATTTTTTTTGTTTGTTCATTTTGCTTTCTTTTATTTTGATCACAGCAACTCATGAAATGTCTATGGGTAGGGATCTGTGACTCTGAGGGTATTACACACATCATTTCAATTATAAATAGTTTGAAATATAAATTGGGAAGCAATATGATACCATGAGTGGAATTTGAAGTTACAAGACCTAAATTCTAATCTTAGCTCTGTCACTTATTACCTATATAATGATGGGGAAGTAAACAACAAAACAAAAAACTTTATACATAATTTTTTTCATTGGCAAAATGAGGGGGCTAGACTATGTGATCTCTTAAATCCCTTTGAGCTCCATCCTCATGATCTTATGATAGTATTAACTATATTAGTGCTTTATTTGGGGGTCAAGAAGGGAACCGTATCACAACATAAACTTGCAGTCCATAAAAATTCCCAGGGCCAAATACAATCTACTGTCTAGTCATATGCCAAATTAATTCACATTATATTCATAATAACTGATAGCTTAGAGAGTCACCACATTGAATTTTAAAAGATGATGCATATTAATCTAAAGAGATGACTTTCCAGTAGTGTAATTAAGAGTGAGCAGAAAAGTGGCATAATGGAAAAAATGCAGAGCCTGGAGTCAGGAAGACTTATCTTCCAGAATTCAAATGTGACCTTATACATTGAATAACTGTAAACTTAGGCAGTTCCCTTAACCCTGTTTGCCTGAGTTTCCTCATCTGTAAAATGAACTGAAAAAGGAAACAGCAAACCCTCTAGTATCTTTCCAAAAAACCTCCAAAAGGGGTCATAAACAGTTGGACATGACTAAGTATGATTTTTAAAAAATAGGTAGCGTGAAAAGTGGGTTGAAACATTTTGGATAGGGACAGCTAAGCAAGGACCTCATCAATTTTACCACAAACTGATTACTTATTTTGGTTACACATAATGTTTGCCTCTTCTGAATAGCATAAATGGTATCTTACATAAAAAAGGTATTATCAAGGCATTGATTGCAATAGTTGACTAGATGAATATACTCAATTAAAACAATTTATACTTCAACGACCTGTGATTTCAGTGGTATGGATACTTCCATCATTGATGTATCATCCTGTCTTAGTAGATGATTTAACATATTTCTGTGCCTGAGTAAATAGGTCTCCTGGTGACCAGCATTTTTAATAATTAATGAAGTTTACATTTGCATAGAACTTTAAAATTTTCAAATAACAGTCTATCATTATGCCATTTGATCTTCACAAAAACTCTCTAAGATACATGCTACTATTTCCTCCATTTTATAGATGAGGATATTTAGGCAAAAATAAGTTGTTATTTGCCCGCATCACACAGCAATTACATATTCAAGGTATTATTCAAACTAATTTCTTCCAGATTCCAATGATCTATCCGATATGCTATTATGCCTCTTCTGATAATGAACAAATATGAAGTTCACAAAGAATGGTCATTGGGCAGCAGACATAGATTTTATAGTTAGGCTCACACTTGCATGTTTCCATCTTGCTAGTGAAGTGAAGGGGCCAACTTGGCCCAAGTTCCAGGAAACCGTGCCCCCACAAAAGGAACAGGGAGGACCTGGGGCCCCTAGCAAAACACCAGGTGCAGAATGTTTATGCAAGTCTGTACCCTGATTTTTTTCTTCCTGATAGGTTTGTGGTTTCCCGATATGTTTGTGGTTTTTGCCTTTAAATATTCTTCTTACACCGCCACTTGGGGCAGATCCCGGGGCTAGACTCTGGGATTGTCGCTGGCTGGCTAATAAATGCTCTTTAATTCGTTCAATTGGCTATCTCCGTTTCTTCCTATTCGGTGTCCATTTCACTTGGAGGTTCCGTCAAGATAGGCCTTTGGCCTCTGGCCGGGATAGGTAAGGGCACGGTGCCCAGGAGGACCACTTCCCTGACAGGTTGTATGCGGACCAGGACGGTCACCCCCCCTACCCGGCAACTGTTCTGAGAAACAGAAACCTTAGGAGGCTCTGTGGGTTATAGACGGGGTGGCCACCAGTTTGTATTTCTGTTTTTTTTACCGGCCCGCTGTTTCCCCGGACTCCTGAGGTGCCCTAAGTTGTTCTCTAAAAAGTTTTGTTTTGACCGGAGCGTCTGATTTTTTTTCTGTATCTGGTGAGTACTCTCTGTCATGAGTGTACAGGGCCAGACGCGGCAAAATCCTGTCCTCACTGCCTCGCTCTGGGACACCGGTCGCGAGTGCCTGTTACACTTATCCTCCCTCATGAAAATGTTTTCTGGGGAGATTTGTGTCTGTGTCAGCTCTCTCCTGTTCACTTTATGTGTCTTGTTATTCTACCTTCTGTCTCTTCACTGTGTCCTGTTAACTTAGATTTCAACTTAGCTGTCGAAATGGGACAGACTCTTTCTCATACCCCTTCCCCTCCGTTGTACCTGGTCCTTAAGGATTTCTCCACCTTCCGGAGGCTTGCTAATTCCTCTGACCTTGTTGTGAATAAGGTTGTCCTTTCCCATCTGTGCTGGGAAGATTGGCCAGCCCTGAATGTCGGTCGGCCTCCAGAAGGTTCCTTTAATCTCCTTATCAGTAAGGTCCGGGAGATAGTTGTGGTGCCTGGAGGACCCTCCGCTCAGATTCCTTACATCCTCACCTGGCTGGACTATGCCACCCTACACGCCCCCCTCCCCCAGTCCAGGTCCAGGTGGTGGCAAAAGTCCAGCCCCCATTGAAACCTGATAATTCCCCTCCTCCATACCCTGTCTTACCTTCTCCTGAGACTCAGGAAGACACTCTGGAAACTCCCCTTCTCCCATCAGCGCCACTGCCACCATATCCACTCCAGCCCTTGCCCTTCCATGGACCCCTTAAGTCCTCCCCATACTCAGGGAGGGGCGCCTTATGGTCCAGACCCACCTGTTGTGTCTTCCTCGTCCAGTCCGACTCCATTATACCCTTTAAGACAAGCCCCAATGGCGGCAGAGCCTGGGCAGCCCCTCTTTATGGTATATGTTCCCTTCTCCACCAGTGACCTTTATAATTGGAAACAGCAAAATCCTCCCTTTTCAGAAAAGCCCCTAGGTCTGATTTCCCTATTAGAGACTGTATTCTATACACATCAACCCACATGGGTTGACTGTCAACAACTTCTTAGGGTGCTTTTTACCTCAGAGGAATGGGACCGCATTCTCATGGCAGCCCGAAAGGGCGTACTCGGGCCCGATGGACACCCATCTTCTGACCTGATCAGGCTAGAATGTGTATTCCCAGACAAACACCCAGATTGGAAACCCAACACCGACCGAGGTAAGGAGGCTCTTGAAAATTATCACCAGCTATTACTGGGGGGATTGAGGGCAGCGGCTAAGAAGCCTACCAACATGTCTAAGGTTAGTGAAGTTAAGCAAGGGAAGGATGAATCCCCTACAGCTTATCTGGAGAAGCTCTTGGAGGCCTACCGCACTTACACACCTATCGACCCTGAGGACCCCAATAACTGGTGGGCCATTGTTATAGATTTTGTTTCCAACTCTTTCCCAGACATTCGTAAGAAGCTCCAAAAACAAGAGGGGTTCAAGCGTGAGGCATTGACCAAGCTGCTCGAAATTGCAAATAGGGTCTACAATAATCGGGAGGAACCTGCTGAAAAGCAAACCAAATCAATGGCCCAAGCAGTGGTGGAAGCCCTGGTGGAGACTCCGCTTCCTCATGTCCCAAGACAAGGGCCCTCATCGCAACAGATATGAAGAACAGCTTTAGACAGGGATCAGTGTGCCTACTGTAAGCAGAAAGGCCATTGGAAATCTGAATGTCCACTGAAGGCCCAAAAGAAATCAAAAGAGATATTGCCAGTTGACGCAGATTAAGGGGGCCCGGGCTCCCAGACTGGACAGTCGTTGGACCCCCGGGAGCCCAGGGTCACTCTTAAAATAGGGTGTCAACCGGTGTCCTTTCTTGTGGACTCGGGGGCTGCCGTCTCGGTCCTAAATAAGTCTCTAGGCCCCATCTCTAAAACCACCATACAGGTCCAGGGAGCTATGGGGAAACTGGCCCGAGTGCCTGTCACCACTGCCTGGACAGTACAACTGGATAAGGGCACGGTCACTCATTCCTTTCTCATTATGCCTGACTGCCGTATCCTCTGCTGGGGAGGGACCTGTTACATAAACTCCAGGCCACCATATCCTTTGAAGAACCTGAATCATCCATGGGATTACTATTTCCCTTGTTGGTGGTCTCCTGCCCCCTGTCAGAGGAGTCCAGACTCCTGACCGAACCAGAGGCCCCTTCCTCTCAAAGGCCTGTCCTCACCCAATTAAAAACTGAAGTTCCTGGTGTCTGGGCTGAAGATCATCCTTATGCTCTAGCTTCTCACCAACCCCCCATAGTCATCTCCCTCCTCTCTACTGCAACCCCTGTCAGAATTCGGCAGTACCCCCTAAGCTGGGCGGCACTTCTGGGAATAAAACCCCACATTGACCGACTCTTAAAGGCGAGGATCCTCAGACCCTGTCAGAGCCCCTGGAATATGCCCCTCCTTCTGGTCAGGAAACCCGGGACTGGTGACTTCTGCCCCGTACAAGACCTCCGGGAGGTTAATTCACAGGTTGAGACCCTGCACCCCACGGTTCCCAACCTCTACACTCTCTTATCTTCCCTGGGCCCTGACAAGCCCTGGTATACAGTCTTGGACCTGAAAGATGCCTTCTTCTCCATCCCTCTGGCTCCTATTAGCCAGCCCTTGTTTGCCTTCACTTGGACTGACTCCGATACCGGATCCTCTTCCCAACTCATGTGGACCTGACTCCCTTAAGGGTTTAAGAATTCATCTACCCTGTTCGGGGCCACCCTTGCCAGTGATCTCTTGCCGTTCCATGTTGAGAACTCAGATGTGACACTCCTTCAATATGTGGATGACCTCCTCCTGGCAGCTTCGTCTGAGGAACAGTGTTTACAGGCCACCCGCCGGCTCCTCCAGATCTTGCATCACGATGGTTACCGAGTGTCGGGTAAGAAAACTCAGCTCTGCTCCAGTTCTGTGACTTGCCTTGGTTTTAGTCTATCTTATGGACAGCGTTTTCTCTCTCAGGCCCGAGTGGCCAACATACTGTAAATGCCGGTCCCTTCTACATGCAGAAGCCTGTGTGAATTCCTGGGAATGGCCGGGTATTGTCGCCTTTGGATACTCGGTTTTGCCGAGATTGCCCGGCCACTCTACTTAGTTCTCTCAGGACCCACTACTGACTTTCGCTGGGGGCTTGACCAGCAGTCTGCCTTTGACTCTCTCAAAGCCACCCTTGCTAACTCCCCAGCCCTTGCCTTGCTGGACTTATCCAAACCCTTTCACCTGTATGTGTATGAGGCAGCAGCCACTGCAAAAGGGATGCTGACCCAGCCCCTTGGACCTTGGAGAAGACCTGTGGCCTATCTCTCCAGACATCTTGATTCGGTGGCGTCCGGATGGCCTCCCTGCCTGCGCCTCGCGGCGGCTGTGTCTATGCTGGTGAAGGAGGCTTCCAAGTTGACTTTTGGCCAGCCTCTTCTGATTCTCGCCTCACATAATATTGAACAGCTTCTACACTCACCTCCCTCTAGGTGGATCTCCAATGCTCGCTTGACGCACTATCAGTCCCTCCTTCTAGATGAGTCCCATGTCAGGTTCGCACCACTGGTAGCCTTCAATCCAGCCTCACTACTGCCAACCCAAGCCCTGAACTGCCTCTTCATGACTGCCTTGACCTCCTGGACTCCATACACACCTCTCGACCCGGCCTGTCAGATGCTCCTCTCACTAGCCCGGACCTTGTTCTCTTTATGGACGGGAGCAGTTTCATTTCAAATGGGATCTGAAAAGCCGGAGCAGTGGTAGTGTCTCCCTCGGACACCCTGTGGGATGCCTCCCTTCCACCAGGTACTTCGGCCCAAAAGGGCCAAACTTATTGCCCTCACTAAGGTTCTGTAACGATACTAGGATTTGAAGATCTTCCACGCCCCTTGAGCTTGCTGATGTAGCAGGAAGGGGTGGAGCAAGAGAACGCCGGAGCCAAGCTAATCTCAGTGCGGTGCGGACTGGAAGCGGCGTCAGAGGCAGTGGCTGCGGCTGTGAACTCCTTTTGCTTTGAGCGGGCCAGAATCTCTGCTAAGGACTCCTGCTGAGGACTGCCTGGAGCAGGAACTGCCAGGGGCCAGAGCTGCTGGGACCAAGCTGCCTGGACGCTGAGCAGTTGCGTGCGTGAGGAGAGGAGGATCTTTGCCTGAGGTAGCCTGTCCTGTTTGAAGGCTTGAGGATGTGGGTCTTTACTACTTTGGCCACATGTGCCAACTT
>JAQQSV010003053.1:0-18365 GCA_028646515.1 Pseudochirops corinnae | reverse complement strand
TCTACCTAAATTAATTTACTTATTCAGTGCCATACCAAATTACCAAAAATTACTGTATAAAGTTAGAACAAAATAATATAAAAGTTCATCTGGAAGAAGAAAAGATCCTGAATATCAAAGAAATTAATGAAAAGAAATGCTAGGGAAGGTGGTCTAGCCATACCAGATCTTAAATTGTATTATAAAGCAGCAGTCATCAAAACTACTTGGTACTGGGTAAGCAATAGAGGGGTGGATCAGCTGAATAGGTTAGGTACACAAGACATAGCAGTTAATGATTTTAGCAGTCTACAGAAAGATTCAAACTTTTGGGATAAGAGCTCACTATTTGAATAAACCTTCATAAATGAGGCCCCTAAGGAGAAACAAACAAACATACTCCAGGGTGAGATAGAATTCTAACAAACATTTATTGAATAATAATCCTAATATTCTATAAGCTGATAAAAAAATAAACCAAGAAGGAGTCCTACTAAAAATTCCTTTTATTTTACATATATATTGTTTGATACCTATTCCAGGAACAATCAAGTCAGGAAATGAAAAGTATATACTAATATCCTTAATAAATATTAGTCCAAAAATTTAAATACTACCAAATAGATTACAACACTATATCAAGGAGATCATGCATTATAACCAAGTTGGATTTTTACCAGGAAGGCAGGACTGGTTCAATATTAAGGAAACTATCAGCATAATTGACCATATATCAATAACAAAAATCATATAATTATTTCAACAGATTTAGAAAAACTTTGACAGAATATAACACCTCTTTCTGTTAATAGCATTAGAAAACATAGAAATGAATGGAGTATTTCTTAAAATGATAAGTAGTACATATCTAAAACCAAGACTAAGCATTATCTGTGATGGGGAGAAACTAGGAACCTTTCCAGTAAAATCAAGGATGAAATAAGGATGTTTACTAAGTATCATTATTCACTACTGTATAAGAAATGCTAGCTATAGCAACAAGGCAAGAAAAAAGAAATTGAAGGAATAATCATAGGCAGTGAAAAAATAAAACTATATATATATATTTTTTTTCCAGATGCTATGATGTTTTTTTTTTCAGAGAATGCTAGAAAGTTAACCTAAAAAAAGAAATGAAACAATTAAAAACTTCATGAAAGTTGCAGGATATAAAATAGTCCCTCATAAATCATCAGCATTTCTACATATTATCAACAAAATGCAGCAGGAAGAGACAGAAAGATAATTTCCATTTAAAATAACTGTAGATAGGATAAAATATTTGGGAGTTTATCTTCCTAGAAACACAAAGGAGTTGTATGAACACAACAACAAAACTTCCCACAAATAAAATCATATCTAAATAACTACAGAAATATTAATTGCTCATGAGTAGGCCAAGCCAACATAATAGAATAATACTACCTAAATTAATTTCTTAGTGCATTCCCAATGAAACTACAAAATAATTAATTTATGGAGCTAGAAAAAAATAAAATTCAATTTGAGGAACAAAAAGTTGAGACCATCAGAGAAATATTTTTTTTTTAATTTGGGGGGGTGGGGCTAGCAATACCAGTTTTGAAAATATACTCTAAATGCTGGAGGGGATGTAGGAAAACAGGTACACCAATATACTGTCGGTGAAGCTATGAACTAGTCCCATAACTCTGGGAAGTAATTTAGAACTATGCCTCCAAAGCTATTTAATTTTGCACACCCTTTGACCCAGCAATACAATTACTGGGCCTATACATCACATAGACAAAAGAAAGAGGAAAAAAGTTCTCCATATACAAAAATATTGAGGGCAGTTCTTTTTGTCTTGGAAATGAATTGAGGGAATGACCATCAACTGAGGAATGACTGTACAAATTATGACATATGAATGTGATGGAACAATATTTTGCTTCATGAAATGATTAAAGGAATGGTTTCGGAAAAACCTGGGAAAACTTTGTGTGAACTAATGCATAGATTAGTGTGAGCAAAGTATACTATTGGTATAGCATAGTATGAGCAGAATAAGGGCAGTAATTTGCACAGTATCAGCAATGTTATTAATGTATATGTATATCCTATATCAGATTGCATGCCATCTTGGTGTGGGAGGAGAGGAGGGAGGGGAAGAAAGTTTGGAACCAAAAATCTTATGGAAGTAAACGTTGAAAACTAAAAATAAATTAATTAATTAACATTTTTAAAAATTGAGTTCCAAATTCTCCCCCTTGCCCCTGAGAAGACAAGCAATATGATATTAATTATACATATGAAGTCATGCAAAATATGAAGTCTGGGCTTCTTAGTGATGACCTGTCTATAATTACTGGTAACACTTGCCTGTTCTTCTTTTGCTATAACAAAGCTCTTAGTTTCTGTAAATGAATCTGAATGATAGCTATTTGTTCCATTGTTCTTTGTTGATATAGTGTCATCTGAGTTCATGTAGATGTCATTCATGGTGGGCTTTTTGGTTATACTCTTAAATATTGATCATTTCATAGTCTCCATTTGGAAGTACAACAGTCTCAATTACAATAGGAACAAGGTCAGAAACATATACCAATTGTCTGTCTTTATTATTGCTTTAGAAAATAACATACATTTATTCATAAAGTATTTCTTTAAGTTTTTAGACTATCTTGTGCTCCAAGAACATCTATCATCTTTCTCCTTTCCACTATTAACAGTAATGATGATGATAATAATACCATTTTATGGTATTTTTTAAATTTAGGTTTGCAAAGTAACTTTACATATATTATCTCTTTGGATTTTCCCAACAACTTTATGAAATAGATGCTAGTATTATCTCCATCTATAAGATGGTGAAACTGAGGCTGAGGGAGATTATATAACTCACCCAGGATCATACACTAGTATCTTAACTTTTGATCTGAGTCTTCCTGACTCTAAGCCCAATATTCTAACTACGGTACCACCAAGTTGCCTGTAATCAGCCAAGTATCAATCTTTCTATACCTGCCTTTGGGTAATGTATTATACTATAGTTTTGCAAGTTTTTGTTTGTTTGTTTGTATATTGTCTAAACCCATTGTTTATTTTACTCTTCCAAAAGTGAACAGTAATACTGGTATTACATAGATGTAAATTGTTCTCATATGCTCTTCCTGTTAAGAATTGGCTTTAGATGCCATTTAGACACTCTCTCTCTCTCTCTCTCTCTCTCTCTCTCTCTCTCTCTCTCTCTCTCTCTCTCACTATCTCTCTCTTTCTATATGTGTGTGTGTGTGTGTGTGTGTGTGTGTGTGTGTGAGTACATATACATATGTATATATGTATTTTAAACTCTACTTTCTCTTTGATAGCTTTAGGCTTGATATATCTTGCCTGGGGAAGAGCAACCTCTATAAGTACCTCAATCCATTGGTTCAATTTAACTTCCTGATTCAAGCTCAGATACTTCAATCTTGACTATACTTATTGACATTCAATGACATTTTAATATCACTGGATAAAGTTTCTGTTAGGAGTGGAGGCCCCAGAAAAAGGGGAGGCTGAGACTGGTAGGTATCTTGGGTTTGGGAACACAGAGTCATAGTGGGCTAAACCAATTAGGTATCTGCCCTTAGTGTGGTGAATCCCAATAGCCCCAGCAACCAGACTGTCCAAGGAAGGTTGAACCCACCTGGGTTAGAAGCATATCTTGTCATAGCTCCTGAGCTACTTTATGTATCACCCCTGTACCTCCAACCTGGGCAAGATAAGGAGACTCAGTTTTAAAGGAAAAAAAAATTCACAAGATGACCAAGATTTTGAATAGGACTAATGTAGCACACTACCCTGGGTGCTAAACCAATCAGTTATATCACTAGGAGGCACTTTGCCAGGGACTCAGGTACTCTTCCAGGCAGGTAGTGTCAGGACAAAGTCCCTGCTATACTTTACAGTCTCTTGTATTGCCCCATATGGCCATATTCCCCTAATCCCCCTCCCAATCAGGATATGAAGTTGGGTTTTGAGGTACAGTGTTATTATTACTGTTGCCATATTGTCATTGTTGTTGAGTTACAGCAGGAAGTAGTGATTTCTGTCTCCCTTATAATCCCTGATATTCTTCATTTGCAGGGCTATGAAAGAAGGTGCTAAGGTATTCCTAGAGGCATTGATTTGTTGCTATTTCCTAGTCACAGAGACAAAGCCTGCTCCACATGAGGCAGTGTCACTTGCATCAAGCTTTTAAAGGTTACTGGATTTGCAGGAGCTCTGAGGATCTACTAATAAGGCCAGCCATTTTCAAGCCTTCAAACATGTAATGACAAGCAAATTGCTGGAACAGCAGGGGGGCTGGGGCATTGATTGTAATCAATGCTTGAATTCTCCCAAAATATTAGATGAAATACAATAAATAGACAAGTAAAGCAAGGTGCACTCAAATTTTTTGAGGAACAGGTCATTTAGTGTCCCCCTACTCTCCCTGATGAAGAATGAAATTGTATTCTTGTACATGCATGCACATGTATGCATATAATGCTAAGCCAAAATACAGAGTGTGTGCGTGTATATGTATGCATGCACACACATGCACACACACTTGCTGCTTGACTGGGTAGCAAAGAGTTATTTGAACAAAGGGTTGGTGCCTACAGCAAACGGGAAATTTCCCTTTTCAACATTTTAGTGCCAAGCCAGATAATTTACTTCTCACCTGGGAACAATTTTCTTCTAGCAGCCATAATATGAGTACTACCACAGATGTGAAGCTCAAAGTCAAAGTCAAAATAAAGAGTGCTGAGTCACTTGACTGGAAATAACTTTTCACTCTTTCAGTCCCTGCCCTTGGCAGTTTCATGGTTTTCTCTCTCTCTCTCTCTCTCTCTCTCTGTCTTTCTCTCTCTCTCTCTCTCTCTCACTCTCTTTAGGTCTCTCTCTCTCTCTCTGTCTCTCTCTGAAGCATGAATAAAGACAGACAAAGAATTAAAAGACTGACGGGGAGTGATAATTGTTGTATATGTGTTTGAGAGAGAGATTGTGGGGGTAAAAGATAGAAACTGTTGAATGTTGAGGGAGTGTGTGTATGTGTTTCTATGTGTGTGAGAGAAACTGTGTGCATGTACACATACAGGTGTATGTAAAGATGAGAAGAGGCTATTTATGTGGGCAGGAGTCACAGACTGGTCTATTTGTGAGGGAGAAACACTGAGAGAAAGAAAGACAAACAGAAGGAGAGGCCATGTGCATGAATGTGTGTGAGAGAGAAATTATGTCTGAGAGGCAGAAAGTGAGAATTTGCCAGACACTATTATGTACACATGAGTAGTTGGATGGTTGTGCACATCTGTTTCTTAGTGTGTATGTGGAATATAAAAGGAAGTCCCCTACATTACTATACAGTTTTGGACTCTTTAGGTGTCCCAGTAGATATATTTTCACTCCTCCCCTCCTCCTAGCCAAGTAGAAGCAGCTGCATATTGATCTATAAATTATTCATTTCAAGTAAGAGTAGTTAATAGTTAGTTAACTTGCTTCATTTTCCTTATTTTTCTTCTGATATCTGCCATTCTGAGACCATTAGACCCCCATAGTGCAGTGTTTCTGACTTTCCTTTCTTTTCCCTCTCTCCAGAAGCCATTTCTATCATTACTAGTATTATTATGTATACCTCCTCCCTCAAGCCTCTCCACCATCATTCTACTGGGCATTCTTTCTGACATGTACATCTGATGTTCAATGTTGCCCAGGGGGTCCTGGGAGTGCTGATTGGTGAGTTAATATCCTCTCTAAAATGACCAGGCCAGCAGTAGAGGTTGGTTGGGAGAGATAACTGTGGCCCCATTGCTAACCAGATGAAAGTAACTAAATTTACAACCTGCACCAGCCCCAGCCCCAGCCCCAGGCCCAGCCCCAGCCCCATCCAGGCAATGGATTACAATGAGACTATCAGGTGTTTGTGTGGGCAGAGAAGAGACTGGGTTGGTGTGGGGTGAGAGACTTCCCTTGACTTTCATACTTGTAGAATGATGTCTGGGAGTTTAATTATTATAGAGAGGAAAGTGTTGTGATTGAAAGTATGTGGAATAGGCTATATGGAGTCAGACATATGGGGTAAAAGAAAGAAGGACTAAAATTACAGCATTAGAGATTCATTTTTTTCAGAATTAATGACTTTTCTGTCTCTAAGAGTGCCTCATTTAAAGGCAAACACTCCTGGAAGGGGACATCTTATGCAGTTATTAGCTAATAATTTAATACAGACTAAATGAAGACGTTCTGTGAACAAGAAGTAATAGAAGATTGTCTAAGAATAGATGTCTAAGCGGTTGAGTGCTCCAGAATGCAAGTGTCTCAAGGAACCAAACATATTTCTTACATGGAGAAGATAGATATTGGGTGTAAGGAATGGGCATAAGGGAGCTTAGCTTCTGAGGGATAACTAGGTCTAACATATAGAAGTTATAATGAGTCAGAATTCAGCTTAATATAAGAGAAAACTTTCTAACAAAGATGTGCCAAAAAAAAGGAATGTATTGTGAGGCAATGATTTCCCCACCACTGGGTGACCTCCCACCAATTAAAGATAGCATTATACAGAAGATTCATAGACCCAATACATAAGATCAAATGACTTCAAAGCCATCTTCCAACTGAGAATCTATGATTCTCTAAAAAAGTTGATTGGAAGTAAGTAAAAGTAAAAATCACTAATGCTTTTGCAGGCTTAGCTATGTAATATTCTCTTTCTCCCCGCCCTCCCCCTTCTCTCTGTCTCTCTGTCTCTGCCTCTGTCTCTTTCTCTCTCTCTCTCCACACACACACACACACACACACACAGACACACACACACACACACTATCTACCTTATATAACTACAGAAATATAGATAATGTGGTTCCATTATAACTTTGAACAAACTGATGAATCCTATAATATTAGAGATGAAAAGAAGTATAGAAATCATTTAGCTCTATCTCTTCATTTTACAGAATTGGCAAAATCAGAATCAGAATAGTTATGTGACTCAACCAATAACACAGCAAATTAATTATAGAACTGGGATTAAAACTCACATCTGATTCTCTGTATAGTATAAAATAGAATCATCAAATAGAATATATCACATTCAGTAAATAGCATGTGACATCTGGAAGGGCCTTAGAGATCATCTAATCCAAATAAAGACACACAGCCAAATATACATTTAAAGATCCCAGCACAATTGGAGCAACCAGCGTTTCTAGGTCTCTCAGTTATAACAAACTGGGAAAAACAAAACTAAACAAAACATGCTGAGGTACAGTAGACAGATGAGCTGGGACAGATTTTATCTTCGATGGCAAAGACCTAAAGACCTCTATTCATCTGGAATGACTAGAATGGAACTAAGTTTTCCAGTGGAGACTAGACTGGGCAAGACTCAGTTGATTTGGCAGCTGTCATGGTATTTCTGACTGCTGGTAAAATTAGACCAGAAGTCAAATTGACCCAAACTCTTATGTTTCTCCCACATTTTCTCTGATTACTTACCCAACCAATAATGGTGAGTTCCCTACCAACATTATATTCTTTTATTCTTTATCCTCCTCTACCAGCTGGGAAGAGGCATAGAAGGAAGGGAATTATTTGGTTAAAGTAGTTTCCTTACAGAATAACTAAGATACAATTCAATTTACAGTTTTTGTTTTGTTTTGTTTTTGCCTTATTATGTCTTAGAAAGTTGTGTGGCCCTTTGTAAAGTCTAAATTAAGGTCTATACATTAAAATGGTCAGTCAAGTTTTCTGAATTGCAGGGTAAGTGTTCAGAAGCAGAGGTGACATTTTCTGTTTTGAAAATCTTGGAATATATTCTTTATTCTTGTAGTATGTTCTTATTGTCAGTGGGGTCTAACAGTATATAGAAATTTGGTCTTGGAAGCAGGGAAAGTTGATTTAAAATCCTTCTTCTACCACATAATTATGTGATGCTGTATAAGTCATTTATCTCTCAATGCTCCTAACAATTTCCTAAGATTGCAAGTGGTAGAGAAGGTACCCAGGTATCTGCTTTGGTAGAGGAATTTCCTCACTAGAACTTCTTACAACATAGAGATAACAGATCCAGTACCCCAAATTCTATCCCATACTTTTAGATCTATGCTATTCCCTGGGGCCAGTTCGATAGCACCATGAAAATATGAATTTTGGACAATTAGAGTAAGATTAGCTTAAGAGCTTAAGTTCAGACAGGTGCCCTCTTGTTATCAATGGAGATATTCATCCATTGGAAAACCTGAACTTACACACTAGATACTATTTGACAAAAATATTGGCCAGTGGTTTCAGGGAAGTGCCGCATGGTAGTGGAAATCTTACACTCCCTACCTGTTTAATCAATTAATTAATTGACAAACTACCTTTCTGTAGGTGACACGAAGCTGGACACTAAGCCAAATTTAGATTCTTACTGCTTCTGCAACATCAGTGAATGTACACCTCTCCCATACCACCTGTCACACTTCAGACACATAGAATGGTACTATAATTTGAAAGCTGGAATGGACCTTGGAGATTATCTAGTTACTTCAATGGCTATGTGATAGGAACTATATTTATTTTATATTGATTGAGATGGTTTCCCATTAGGAAGGCAAGGATGTTGTCCTTGGAATTTGTTTGATACAAAAAGGCTAGGGAATTAAAAAACCCAGCCTACATAGAGTTGATTCTTTAGAGGCTTATCAGAATTTCTACTGCCTGGAAATTATAGTGCCACCTTTTTGACCTAGTGTTGATATTGAGATGAATGTGGAGGCAAAGGAGATTATTTTTTCAACTAAGAATTGTATCCTTTTTAATCTTGTTCTAAGTAAAACATTTGCAAAAGTATATCTTAAGGTTCACAAATGTTACATTGCATTCCATTATGAAATCTGAATCACTGCATTGGCTCAAACTCACCCTGGCCCAGAATAATCCTCATCTGTGGGTGTAAAAAACAGAAGCCCAGAAAAAAGAAATGGATTTTTCTGTCTCCACAGCGAGTTAATGGCAGTCAGGACTAGACTTAAGGACTCCTTGAACACAGTCTAGCACAATAGAACATGTAATGTAGACATAACATGTTAGAAATGAAAAGAGATTATAGAAGCCCTCTTGTAAAGCCTTCTCATTATTTAGATGAAGAAACTGAGGTGTGGAGGTATGACTTAGGTCACAAAGTGAACTAATGGCAGAACTAAGACTAATACCAAGGTCTTGCCTTTGTCCAATGTGCTCCTTTTGTGTTAAATGCTCCTTTTCCCACTCCCAGGTCATATGCCTTCCAGTAAAGGCTTGCTATTAAAATGGCAAATAAACATTTTAATGCACAATACACCAAATGTGCCCACTTGAAGATTTTCCCATCAGAGTTTTGAAGAAGATGCCTTTTTGGTAATTTTTCCTCGGCAATATTCTAAAGAAACTAGAAATATGCTTATGCCCATATTCCTTCAAGGTTCCACTGTGGTCTCTCTGAAGATTTCACATGGTTTTAATTAGATATTCTTTGTTGGTAAACAGCTGCCTTCATCAGACTCTCTTCCCTTGGGTTGGGAACTTGACAGTGGGTGAAATGACTCCAGTTGGTATCTCAAGCTCTCTAAACTAATTTTAGTCACTTCTGCCCAGTGTAATCAGAAGCCTACAACTATGGGGCATAAGCATTCTGCATCAAAGATGTTTTGCTTGACTAACATACACACATACACACATATATGTGTGTATATATGTGTATATGAAAATTCATGATTTTAGAATAGTTTTTTAAAATAGCATTTTAAAATTTAGTAACATAAAAAGTATAGGTATCTTTTGATTATGTACCATCTATGTTTCTTTTCTTTTTTTTGCCTTTTTTTTGGGGGGGAGGGCAATTGAGGTTAAGTGATTTGCCCAAAGTCACATGACTAGTAAGTGTTAAGTGTCTGAGACTGGATTTGAACTCAGTTCTTCCTGACTACAGGGCCAGTGCTCTATTCACTGTGCCACCTAGCCACCCTAACTATCTGCCTTTCACAGTATATTCCACAAAGAGCCATACCTTATAATAAAGAATTAAAAAGCAGGGGAGAAGGGGCAGACAGTAAAGCTAGTGAACATATTTTGGGAATACCTGACATATTCTGTAGTATTCCATATCCATAGTCTCCTACCAGCACTTTATCTTAATTCTTTGGGACCACACTTGATCACTGTAATCTCAAAAAAATTAAGGTTTAATTGTGTTACTGTCATTTTTTCCCACTCAAGTCATTGTCATTGTATATATTGTTTTCCTGCTTCTGCTTACTTCCTTTTTATCGGTTTAAGTCTTTCCATAATTTTTATTATTCATTATAAATATTGTTTCTTTTGGAACCATCATGTTCTATTCATGTATTCCTATTTGCTAATCCATTCTCCAAATGGGCATTTAACTTGTTTTCTAATTCTTTCCTACTACACAAAGTGCTGCTAAAATCTGTTGGTGTACAGAGGGCCCTTAAATATATATATCTGGGGCAAGGAGTATATACATTTTAGTCACTTTATGTAATTTCAAAATCAATTATTAACATGATTTTCCTCTCTATTAAAACATATAGAAGTTCAGGTTTAGGATATTGCAGATGCATAAAAACTTCAAAATGTATACAGATCTCTCCCTTGGCTCTCTATGGTATCATTCTTGTCCCCATGAAACCTGGATGTTGCTAAATTTCCATACCTTTAGAATATGAGATAATTGGTTTTGTTTTAAGGCTCAGTATACTCATTATTATTACAATCCAAGGGAGAAACTCCTAAAATTTACTGAGCAAAGTGTTTTTGTCAAGTGAAATCAAATAGGATTTCAGAATGTCTAAATTATGTGAACATTATTCCATGGAGAGTCGTTAACATGAAATAGGTATAAAGCCCATTATTTTTAGATACCCAACTGGTTATAAGTCTTAATTAGGTTTTTAAAATCTCTTTAGTGTTTGTCTCTGACATGTGCACTGATTATGAGTGTCACTTCAAAACTTTAGAATGCCAGAACTGAAAGTGACTTAGGAGATTACAGATGAAATAACTGAGGCTCAGCTAAGGAGGATTGACTTGACCCAGCTCACCCAGGTAGTTAGCTAATGGCAAAACTGGAAGTAGAAGCCAATTCTTTTTCACCATTCCATAATGAATGTATAAACAATTCTCCAAAAATAAAGATTTAATGAATAAACTAGGTCCAAAAGGCCGAGATTCATGAATATCTTGAAGCTTTCTTTATGGAGAAAAATTGGCTCTTTTTCTTTACTAAGAGCATATGATCTGTGCAAAAAGTCAACAATTATCTTTTCCTTATCAAAGGTCTAAGTCAAGTTTGCCTCCCCACCCTTTACAATTGAATTCACCTTTCTCAACTTCATTTTTAATTTGCTAGAACAATAAAGCTGCTGGAAGCTCTGTTTTAACAAGTCTTTGCCATCTGCCTGAATAGCAATGAGCCAGCAATATCATCTTACCTTTCCGACAACTCCTGCAGCTTAGTTTAGGCTATTTAGAAGTTGGTGCCTTGATGAAATAAATATTCGGTTTCTCATGAGCTGTCCACAGAAACGCCTTCTATCATCTTTAATTTACCTGGCAGTGGTCCTAGGGGTGATTTATCACTGTACCAGTACATCTATGAAGTTTTTATGACAGGATGGTGGCATATTATAGAAACAGTCAGCAAAGTGACATTTGAATGAAGGGTTGAGGAGTAGGTTTCACCAATACTCCACTAGCTTAGAAAATGAAGACAAAGAGCATCTCCCCCCACCCCACCCCTGCTCCTTAATTTTACAGAGTTTGTATGTCCCCAGGCCTCAACCACCACTGTCTCCCTTCCTGGCCAAGAATTTGAGGGCACTTATCATTTTACTCAGAGAATCCTATAATGCCAGAGTCAGAAAGGACCTTAGAAATCACTTAATACCATCTTTACAGAAGAGGAAACTGACTTATCTAAGATCATACAGAGTACAAGTGTCTTAATAGAAGAATCCTTATTGGATAAACAATAATAATAATGATAATAATGATGATGATATTTATATAGTACTTACTATGTGCCAGGTACAGTATTGAGTGGTTTACAATTACCCTCATCTGATGGAAAAAGAACAAATCAGGAAAGACAGGAAAAAAGAAAGTGAAGTGAGGCCTTTCAGAACCATGCCTTTGGAAGAATCAAATTAATTGCTCTTTAAAGAAAGCATATTAGTTGGGATAAAAGGTTATTGTATATTATTGAGTCTGTGTTCCAAAAAATTGTTGAAGTAAGAAGAATATTAATTGTAGCCTGGTGGTTCAGAAAGATAAAGGAATATAGAGTGGTATAGGATGTGGTGGAAAGGTATGTTGACGATGCTACAGGGGCAGAGAAGAGAGAGAAAACATGACATGTTGCTACTAGGTAACCAACTAGAGAATAAGAAGAGATGATGCCCATAAAATCTTACATGTCAGCTTTGATCTCTTCCAAACTCCATGAACCCTTCCACATTAAAGCAGCCCTCCTGCTAATGTAAATGTAAATGAGATTGAAGAATTGGTAACACAAATTGAGCTGCATCTGAATTAACCCCCCTTCCTGCGCATAGCATATCCTTCTCAAGCCTGTTGGCCCATTAACTGAGTGTATAAATGGAATTTCACACTCTCAGAATCTGCTTTAAATGCAGTGCACAGATGCTCATCAAGTCCTTCCCACGTGCCCATACGTGTAAAATTCTCCTGGCATTTTGGATCATCATCTCCCTCTAGCTTTCCTGCCGGAAAAAGAATGATCCTATGTGAGATGCTGTGGATCAATGACTTGGTAAACCAGCTATGGAAACAGGGCGTTACAGCTCATCAGACCTTTGCAAATCTTCCACTTTGGAGACATAAAAAGCAGAAAGATGTGTCAGAATTAGGGCCTAGACAGTCTTGCAAAGTGTGGGAAAGCTCAGCTAAAGCATTATTTTCTGATTATGATTATGAACCCATAGGCTGCTTAAAAATCAAATCTTCAGATAGGAATTCTGAATCTTTTTTGGAGGGGTATATGTGTGTGTGTGTATGTGTGTGTGTGTGTGTGTGTACATGTGTGTGTGTGTTTGTGTGTGTGTGTATGTATATATGAATTGGAATGACATACTGCAAAGAGGAAAGGATAGGGCTTTAGAGCCCTCTCTTAATGGATGTGGTCATTTAACATGGGAAAACATTCCTGCCTCTCTCAATTATGTTTTAGTGGTTTTTGATATGCCAAGATGCACCATGGTGTTTTATAGTGGATAGAGATTCAGCCCTGAAGCCAAAGAGACCTAGGTTCAATTGCTGCCTTTGACACATCTAGCTGTTTGACCCTGAGTAAAATCCTTTAATCTCTCTGTGTTCTAGGCAACTCTCTATAACTATAATGAGTCTTGTTCGAAGGTGCTAACCTGCATTGGTACTGTTTCCTCATAGGAAGTTCCTTATACCAAATAAATCTGAGGTCTGGTCCCTATCCCTTTCTCTTGAAATGGTTATAGTCTTACCACATTCCAAGTGAACTATGAAGTTTAATTAACATTGCTAAGGGATTTTGATGTTTGGATATGAAAGGTACTGAGAAAAATGTACTCGTTTGTTATGAGTTATTGAAGAACTTAACAGCCATTAGGAAATAAAGTTTATTATCTTATTATAGATGTCAAGCAAAGAGTTTCAAGAAGAAAATGTCCAGACATAATATAAGTAGCTGCGATAAAGAGGAAAAGCACTACTTGCTTAACTCCACTACCTCCTATACAAGGCTTATCCTGTTCCCCACATTCGCTAGTGACCTCCATCAAAAAAAATTACTTTATATTTACTTTTCATATGTTTTATGATTACTTTTCTACTCGTGTTTTCTTTCCTCCTCTATTATAACAGAATATAAGCTCCTTGAGGAAAAGGACTATTCTGATTTTGTTATTACCTTGTGCAGCATTCACTATAGAGAGACATTTATAAAGTGTTTTGAATACATTAATAGAAATCTGGGGAAGTAAATTAGCACATGATATTCATTCTAGACAATAATAACTGGGATTGTATACAATGAAAACATGTATACCTTTGCTTTCTGGCATAGTTACTGTGAGGATATCTTTTCCATGTGCTTTTCAATGTGCTATTCACTTATTGTTATCAGTGAAAGCTTGGTGTCATCTACCCATTTATAACGTCATGGGGAAAATACACACACACACACACACACACACACACACACACACTTACTCACATGAGTCTCTCTATCCATGGAGGAGCTAGGATACAACTCTGACTTTTCCCCTTGTGCTGTGGTCCTGAAAAGAAAGACATACCTACCTACCAGGAGAGGTTGAGTGGACAAGAAAAAGACTTGGTGAAGAAAAGGGAAGGCAGAAAATTTGAATATTGATTGCTTGAAGAAGGAGGAGGTATCTCTATGATAATATGCTGCTGCAATTTGGCTTTCTGAACATTGCTGTATACATCATATTTTTAGAAGCCATAATTGACCTTTGAAAAGTGAATGTTATTCTTCAGCATAAAGTCCAGTGACAAGAAAATAGGTTATAAAAACTGATGGTGGACCTAATCAAGTTTAAATGTTTGAAAAAATATAATTCATGTGAATGTTTAACCTCCCTGCATTGTACAAGGGCAAAACCTAAGTTGATATTTACTTTTCTAATTAGGAAAGCATGAGTGATGTGAACAATTAAGATAATAAAATACCTTTACAAGATAATTAATCTTTTCTTTGTGATTCATTCTGCCCTATCCCAAGATGATAATGTTATTTACCTCAGAGTTAAGAGTATGCTAGAATGTAATTGGAACCATTTGCCTTGGCTGGCTAAGGAGAAAAGATCATGTAATTTGCATCTCATATATCCAGAAATTAAAAACCAAGGACTGACCACTTGACACCACTGAAGTTCTGGAAATAAAGCCTGCTGAGTTCAATTTGTTGTGGCTGCTAAATGATTCCCCTCTCCAATTTGAATACATGATGAAACTCATAGAACTTAGTCTTGTAATAATTGACAGCATAATGAAGTTGCCAGAATCTGAATGAAAATACCTTTCACCTGCCCTTTCCGAAAAAAAGTATGCTTAGCAGCACAAAAGAAATGACCACGTGTCCAGACCAAGATCTTTTCCATGATTGTGGATTTTTTTTAATTTTCAGATTTTTTAAAATGTGCATTTTTAATTATTGCTCCAGAAAGAACAGTAAATCTGGAGTCAGAGTGCCTAAGTTCTAATCCATTTCTTACTACCATTTCTTACCTATATGACTTGAGAAAATTTGCCTTACCTTGCCTCTATTTAGTACTCTGGTGTATGACTAAGTAATGCTAGATGACTTCTTAAATTTCTTTTAGCTTTCAATGTTCAGTGCTAAGATGCTATGGATTTTATTATTATTTATAAAATAGTCTCCTTGCTCACCAAAATATCACAAGTTGTACACGAATTAGAATTACAAGGTAATGTGACTGGTTTCCAAGTGACTGTAGGAAGTCATTTTGATTTCTTTATAGGCATAGCTGTATATATGGAGTTCATTTGTTGGCAAGGGGTCTTTGTGAAAATTCCTTGTTGTCCCCTGACTATAAAAAGGAAATTATTCTCATATGGTCTGTTTCCATGTCATCAAACTAAGGTAAAGACTCACTGAGTGAAGACTCAAGTTTGACTACTGATGAACAGTACAAAAATTCATTTATTCATTCATTCAATAAACGTTTATTAAGGATCTACTGTGTGCCAGGCACTGAGTTAATTGCTCGGGTGCTATGTTAAATTCATGGCACTAGAACTATTATCTTTATTCTATCAGTATGATTCTATCATTGAACTCATAGTTTCTTCAACAACTGTAGGAGCTACAGAACCTAAGAAACATGCCAGTACTTCATAAATCTGTTTGAAATGATCAATTTTTTAAAATGATCGCAGTCTAATAGCATATTGCATACTCAAAATACTTTATAGCTATAAGAAGTTAATGAATCTGTTTTCACATGGAATCCACTCAATATTTCACAAATGAGAATCAGAGGGAAGTGACTTGCCAAAGCTCACACGGATATTAAAAGACATGATTGATACTTGAAATTCTGCTATTTGCACAATACCACATTACCTTTCTACAATGTTTTATGATTCCCATATATCCTTCATGATTATATCCTTGGGTAAGATAACTATAGGATGATTGATAGTAAGTGAAATATCTGAGAAACCATTGTAATCTACACTGTGGTGAAATGTAAAATGATTGCCTGGCTGCAGTGAAGGCTCAGTTGAGATTATGGAATGCAAATTTTTTGTGGATCTAGTCAGTGTGATTTCACGAATTTCATTAGCTTTCTTCAGTATTACAAGACTCAGAGTAAAGGCAGCAGGTGCTGGGAATGAACCAAGACTGAAGATTAGCAGTGCCAGATAGGTGATAGCATAAGTGTCCAAAGAATTTAAAAGGAGTCAAGGTAGGGAAGAGAGGAGAGGACAGTCAGTGCTAGAATGATGACCTCAAAAAGAGATTAAGGGTCAAAAGATTAGAAGTCACAGTGAGAATCAAGAACTGTGTTTTACTTGAAAGGTAGAGGTAGAGGTAGAATAACAATGAATTGATATCATATAAGAAGAATTTTAGAGTTCATTAACATGGAAGTAGTTTGTGGGTGACAGCAAGATTAGGAATATGACCACCACTTTATTTGACCTCATGTCTTCGGTTAAAGCAAAGATCTGGGTTCTGAAAATTATACTATGTCACAACAGGTAGTCCAACAAAAGCATATGTACACACAGTATATGGCAATATAAACAGAGGTTCATCCCTAACCCAGCGTGAGAGGTGATATATCAGTGAAGAAAAATGCTCCAAGTTGGTTTTCAGGTGATAAAATAATGTGCATTAAGAATGGTCTAGGTTGAGGACAGTTAGTCAGAGCCACATGTGGGAGAGGACATTCCTAACTATACCCAGATGTAGGGGAGAAGTTTTTAGGGCCACATCAATACCAGACTTGAGGGAGGCTCAGATAGTGGTACTTTCTTTATCAAAATCACAAACTAAGTTAGCTGTCTAAAGAATCAGAAAAAGGGGAGCACAGCCAAGATGGCAGAGTAAAAGCATAAACTTGCATGAGCTCCCACACCAAACACCTCCAATATCTTTAAAATATGACTCTAAACAGTTTTTTTAACTTCAGAACTCACAAAGTGACAGAGAGAAAAAAATCTCCCATTGAAGGCAAACTGGGAGGCCGGCAGGAAGGGTTTATCACAACACTCTGGAAGCTTATCACAGTCCTGCATGAGCTGTGTGGGCACAGACCTTGGGGGACCCAGATCAGTGGCACAGACCAAGCCAGAGCAGACTTGAGGAGAGACAATCACCCACAGCTGTGGAAGTTTCTAGACTTCTCAATCCTTAAGTGCCAAAGAGAAAGTAAAAGGTCAGCAGGGAACTCTGTTGGAACTGGGTAAGAGAAGAGCATGGTCTGGCCCCTGCACCTGGGACAAGAGGTGGTGGAGGTGTGGCAGATGTAGTTGCTGTCACATGGCTGCTTCTGAAGCTCCTGGCCTGTAGATCACAGCAGGACCAAGCAACTATTCAGAAGGTAACTGCTTTTGCTTTGACCTGCTTGGATCTGGGTTGCAGTCTTGGGTGGTGGTCCTGGGGTGAGGAATACTAGCTGCCAGAGCTTGTAGTGGCTATACAGAGGGTGCCCTCATAGCTCTAGTAACTGCAAAAACCACAGTGATCAGGGATACACCTCTCTCCACTCTGGAATTAGAGTTCTACCATGGCAAAGAGCTCAAAAGTCAAGAAATTAGCTGGCAAGATGAAAAAGCAGAAAAAGTGCAATCAGACCATATAACCATTTTTGGGGGACAAAAAGGATCAAAACATGGAACCAGGAGAAGACAACAAAGTAAAAATTCTTCCATCAAAAGCTTCCAAGAAATATATGAATTGGTTACAGGCCCTGGAGCAGCTCAAGAAGGATTTTGAAAATCAAGGAAGAGAAGTGAAGGAAAAATTGTAAAGAGAAATGAGAATGATGCAAGAAAATCATGAAAAGCAAGTCAGCAGCCTTCTAAAGGAAACCCAAAAAATACTGAAGAAAGTAACACCTTAAAAAATAGACTAACTCAAATGGCAAAAGAGGTCCAAAAAGCCAGTGAGAAGAATACCTTCAAAAGTCAAATACGCCAGATGAAAAAAGAATCTCAAAAGCTTTCTGAAGAGAATAATTCCTTCAAAATTAGATTGGAGCAATTGGAAGCTAATGACTTTATGAGAAATCAAGATAGCATTAAACAGATGCAAACAAATGAAAAAATAGAAGGCAATGTGAAATATCTCCTTGGAAAAAAACACT